>CANNZV010004335.1:0-42965 GCA_947561585.1 Caprella mutica | reverse complement strand
AAATCTTTGCAACAGAATCTTCTTTAGTGTCTACTATACTATTGACAACCCATTATACAATTAAACAAAACATAATGAAATATTTAATTACATTTTTAAGCGCATGCATTATTTTAGCCAGCTGTGGCGAAAATACCATATTGACATCTAATACATCTGGAACACTAAGGTGTGTTAATAATGGGGCCTTAGAAGAGATTTTGATTACAGTGACAGACGTAAATGGCGTAACTAATGCAACAACTTCTGACTCGGATGGTAATTTTAATTTTGTAGATCTTGATCCTGGTGATTATATCATGACTTTTTCTAATGAACCGAGTTTTATTTACGATGCATCAGACTATTATCTTATAAATGAGAATTTATCTGATATTATATTAGCTGTTCGTGATCAAAGTGTTGCAGAATACATTGCTTATAATATAATCAATTATGATGATGGATTGACTACTCTTGACCAAGTGCTTTTTCAACGATTAGATGAAGGCGTTGATTCTTTTGATGATGTAATCATGCCATGGAGGTATATTCTAAGAGATGAACTGTCTTCTCCCATGTTTGGAAATGGAGTAGCGCCTCAAGGATTAGTTAAAGATCATATTAATTTTACCGTTGTGGCAGATCAAGATTTGAGTTTAGATATTGCTGGAATATTCATTGGTGATCCCAAAGGATCTATTTCATGTGTGGATCCATCCTTGCCAACTGGTTCATCTTCAATTTCAGGAAATCTTGTTTGCATAAATATGACAGCATTAGAAAATAGACAAGTTGTGCTCAGAGATTTGAATGGTGCAGCCCAAATAACAAATTCAGATAACAATGGAAGTTTCAGTTTTTCCAATCTGGATGCAGGAACTTATACCTTATCTTTTTCTGGAGGGCCCTTGTATTACTATGATAATACCGAATACGCTGCTATTGATGATAGATTGACTAAAATAGTATTAGGTGAGATCGTCCCAAATGTTGCAGATCTAGTAGCCTATAATGTCATTGGATATGAAAATGGTTTGACGACATTAGATAAAGTAACTTTCCAAAGATTAAATTTGGGAGAAGAAACAGTAGATAATATACTTACTCCTTGGAGATATATTTTGACTGAAGATTTAAATAATTCGGTTCAGATTATAGATAGGGAGGACATTACCAACGAAATAGAATTATCAATTTCTCAAGATGAGAATAGATCTTTAAATGTTAGCAGTATTTATTTTGGAGACCCATATGGAAATGTTTGTAACTAACTGTTACTAATAATTTTAATGCATTGAATTGTGTACATTACATTGTTCATAATTCAATGCATTAAAATTTAAAATTATTACACTGGAATGAAAAATATAGTTTTAATATTTAGCGCGCTACTTTTATTTTTTTCTTGTAGCAAAGAATGTTGTCAAGATGGAGAAGAAATTGATCCAGTAACTGGTTTTGAAATTATTGATGAAAATGAAAGTGATGATAAAACTTTTTCTTCTTCAATATCTGGAAAATTATCCTGCAGCTCAGGCGAAGGATTGAAGGATGTACTTATACAACTTCAACATGAAAATGGAAATACATTTGAATCTATAACCAATGAAACGGGCAATTACGAATTTCCTGTTTTGGAAAAAGGTATGTATTCAATAAAATTCCAAAATGAACCATCTCAGATTTATGATGACGCAAAATATGACATGATTGTTGATTTGTTGGGTTCGATTATTTTGGGAGCTGAGGTAGCAACAAGTTTGGATACCTTGGCTTATAATCTGCTTAATTATGATGATGGTCTTACGACTTTGGATAGAGTATATTTCGAACGATTAAAAACAGGTCAATCGACATTAGACGACATTGAATTTTTATGGCGCTATATTTCAAAAGATACCATCGGAAAAAAAACAGTTGAAATCAGGAATGAGCTTTTTGTGACACTTGAGGAGGAACAAGATCTTAATTTGGAAATAATTGGAATTTATTTTGGAGACCCATTTGGTCAATATTGCAACTAATACATTTGGAAATAACGAAAGAGCATATACGCTTGATAATTTCAAGAGATAAAAAAAGTTGTCAAGCACTTTATAGTTCCTACAGCAATACGTTTTATGGAATATGCTTGAGGTATGCACGTAATAGTCATGATGCTAAAGATATGTTGCAAGAGGGGTTTCTTGAAATCTTCAGAAGTATTTCGGGATATAAATTTACTGGTTCTTTTGAAGGATGGTGTCGGAAAATTATGATTAGACAAATCATAGCTTTTATGCGAAAGCATTATAAAAAGAGTTTTACAAATAATGATTTAATTGATTTTGGTGAAAATGAAGTTGCTCATTCAAATTTAAATCAAGAAGCCATATTACATGTTGTTAATTCTATCCCCGAAAAATATAAAATTGTGTTCAACTTAATAGCGATAGAAGAATACAATTATAAAGAAGTTGCGGAGATGTTTTCAACAAAGGAATCAACAGTGCGATCGCAGTTTTTTAGATCCCGTAGTTTGATAAAAGAGAAATTAGTAAATATTGAATTTCAAGAAAATAAAATGATTGGCTATGGATCCTAAGTACAATGAATTCATAAAAAAATCGAAGGAGTTTGCTTCAAAACCTGAAGATGGACTCTTTGAAGACATTTTTCAAAAGTATAACAAAGAAAAAAGACCATCTAAAAATAGAGTAGTCTTATGGATTTGGTTTTTTGGTTTTATCTCTTTAGCTGTGATTGGATCAATGTGTTGGAATTGGGCACCAAATCCCAATAAACTTTCCAACCAAAAATTGAATACCAAGATAAATAGATTAGAAAGTGTAAAATCGAAAGAACGTGAATCGAATCAATCCATTGTTTTAAATCAAGAGAAAGGAAGTGATAAAATATATTCAGAACAAAAACTTTCAACTGCGATTCATGATAGTGTTCAAAATAAAAAATTAACGGAGAGAAGTAAGGTACAGAAAAATCAATCTAAAACTTCAAGAAATAAAATTCAAACAAATTTAAATTTCAACGAACCAAAGAAAGATGAGAGTCAGCAATGGTCTTTAGATGGTCTTTCAGAATCCAATGGAATTAATCTTCCTAGAATATATACACAAGAAGCTAGATTTAAAAAGTCAGAAGACAAGTTGAGGAGTGGAGATTGGAATGATAATAAAGGAGACTTTAAAAATAATGTGCATTCTGACATTGATCAAAAAACTGAAGACATTGGATTAAATGAATCTATCAAAATTCCTATAAAGGAACCAAGGGAGAAATTAATGTTAATGGAATTAGCCAAATTAAATTTATCAATTTTCAATAAAAGAGTTGGTTTAATTATTCCAAAAACATCGTTAATGGCTGTGAAAGGAAGCAGTAAATTGAGTACATATATTTCGATTTTTTATTCTTATGGGAAGCATAGTTTTTGTGATTATTCTGAAGCAACTAATAAACGAATTGGAGCACTTTTTAGTAGAGATCTTACGTCTCGAGTTGCAGTCCAACTTGGAGTTTCTAAAAATGATATGAGATACGGTTTCAATTTTAATGAGGCATTAAAAAATAGATTTGGAGAAACGGATAAGTATCCTGCTCTTTTTTTACTCAAAGATAGGGTAGATGACATCTCCAATACACTCGAATATTATAGTTTGGATATAGGCTTTTCTATTAAGTTATTACAACGAAATAGATCCAAAATTTCGCTAGGGTTAAGACAAGAATTTATTTTGTATTCGAAACAACTATTAAATTATAAGTTTAACGATTCTGGCGATTATAATTACCTAAATACACAGGAGCAATTTATGGCCCATCAGTTAAAACCAAGTTTGCATTATTCCTATAGTTTCCTTGATAATTGGGATTTTTCCCTGTTTACTAGCTATGATTATAGCCTAAATTATTTAGGACTGGAAAGGGAACGCTATTTTGGATATAATGCTGGAATTAGTTTAATTTATAAGTTAGGATATTAATTTTCAATTCCTTAGAAAGGCTACTTTCTTATGATTCGATAAGTGTACAATATCTTTCTACTGGTATAATTATCTTATTTTTGCGACGTTATTTACGTTCATGGCAAAGAGGAAAACAATATTTTATTTGATTGATGGTGCAAGACCTGATATCTTGGATAAATTGATCATGGCAGGCGAATTGCCAAACATCAAGAAATATCTTAAAGAAGAAGGCTCTCAGACGATTGGAACGACATGTTTTCCTTCGACGACTGGTCCGGCATATCTACCTTTTTTAACAGGTAAATTTCCAGGCGAACATGACATTACCGGTATTCGTTGGTTTGATAAAGAGAGGTATTTTAAATCGAGATGGGGCAGGAATGCTATGCGCAGTTACTGCGGATATGAGGCGAAATATTTTAATGATGATATGAATGCTGATATGCCTTCATTGTTTGAAATATACAAGGATGGTTATAATATATACAACATGATCACCAAGGGTGTTAAGCCTGAAAATGACTTGACTGCTGAAGGTAAATCCAAATTATATTTTCGAGCACATTTTTTTCAAGAGCATCATAATGTAGATGAGGCAGGACATGATAGATTATTGGAAGCCATAGATAAAGATCCAGAATTTATATTTGCCGTGTTTCCAAGTATAGATTGGGATTCACATTATTTCCATTATGAGGATGAAAAAACGATTGAGGCTTACCGTATTGTAGATAGAAGCTTGGGCGAAGTAGTGGACAAATTAAAGTCAAGAGATGAGTATGATGATACCTTGATCTTTATGGCTTCTGATCATGGATTGACATCAACCCATACTCATTTGGATATTGGTCAGTTTTTTAAAAAACATAAGTATCGCGTATTGGAATATCCTTCCATATGGAAACCCTTTCCTCAGGTAGCGGTGTTTGTTTCTGGCAATTCTTTTGCAACAGCGACATTTTTAGACAAAAAAGAGATTTATACCTTCGATGAAATGATGGTAAAGCATCATAAAGTTATCCGAAGTTTAGCTGCAAATAAGGCTATAGATTTTCTTGCAATGAAATATTCGAATAACAGTGTAATTGTTATGGATGAAAATGGGGAAGCAAGAATAACAAACGAAGATGGCAATATTCGGTATGAAATAATTTCTTCAGATGTATTGGGTCTTGGTGATAAAACAGAAGAGATGGATTACAAGCAAGCTTTTGAAAAAACACTCGATTCTAAATATCCAGATGCTCTGGTTCAATGTATTGAGTTATTTAAAAGTCAACGTTCAGGAGATATAGCTATCAGCGCGGCAAAAGGCTTTGATCTTAGAGGATTTTGGGAAATTCCAGAGCATAAAGGTTCTCATGGTTCTTTACATAAAGAGCATATGTTGGTGCCTATTTTAACCAATCAAAAAGATCTAATTCCAGATCCTATTCGAACTACTGAAGCATTTGACATCATTAACAACTGGCAACAATCAAAAATCTAATGTCAATCGAAAATCAAGAAAATCAGGAAAGGCAGAAGCAGTTTGATAATGTAGTAAATGCCAAAACGATCAAAAAAGGAATATTTTATTTCGTTATGTTTTCGGTAGTTTCTTTAACGGCAATTTTTATTTATCAAAATACTGGAAATACATTTGAAGTTTGGAAGAAAATAGAATTAAAGTACATTCTTTTCGGCACGCTATTTATTTTAAATGATCTCTTTTTAGGTGGTTTTCGTAATCATATTTTTGCAAGAGAGTTTGTGCCTGGAATAAGTATATGGGTGGCCATTAAGGCAAATTTGGCAAATATATTTATGGGTGCTGTTACACCCTCTCAAACCGGTGGGGGAATTGCTCATTGGTATGTGTTTTGGAAGCATGGATTAAAAACACAAGATTTTATCACCCTGAGTTTTATCAACTTCTTGTCTACTATCTTGTTTTTTCCTTTATCTGGGATTGCTGCTTTTTATATTCTGAAGGATAAAATACCAGAGGGTTTTGTTTTGTATCTCACTCAATTTGGCTTCAGCATCTTTACGACTTTGTTTGTTGTCTTGATGGTAGGTTTGTTTTTTCCAAGTGTAATTGGTAAGGCAATTGAACTTATTGGTAATGGCTTGTCCAAGATCAATCCGAATTGGAAATCCAAATTGGATAGTTTTGGAAGCAAAGCAACAACTACAATGTTGGATTATCAGAAATCTCTTAAGAGTTTTTTGGCGACTAAACCACATTTAATATTTGCAAGTTTTCTAATTACAGTCTTGCTCTATTTTAATAAATATGCGCTTTCCTTTGTTCTTGTTCTTGCCTTTGGAGAAACTGTTGATTTTTGGACTATCGTCGCTATTCAAGCGGTCGTATATTTGCTTTTGTATTTTGCTCCAAGTCCAGGTGGAAGTGGAATTGCAGAATTGAGCATATCAACTTTGCTAGTAGGTATTTTAGCAAGTGATGTTATTCCGTCGTTTACACTTCTTTACCGTAGTTTTTTAATTTTCATTCCTGCAATAATTGGATCTTTTGTTTTGCTTCAGGTTATGAACAAAAAGTCGAGAACCAATAAATAATTTATTGGTTCCCTAATTTCAAATTAAGAAAACTTCTTTTCGAAATGCAAATAATATGCATATTTCACTCTAATAGATATCATGTCAAAAGTTAATTAGATATAATTATTTTCGATCAAAATGTTTTAACATAAAGGACTACGAGCTTCATGATTATAATTCCGAACTTTTATATCTTAAAGTTTATTTTTAATAGTCACAACTTCTGCAACTTTATAAGCAAGGTCGTCGTCAATGTTTAGTTCTCTTTTAATGATATCCAGTATTTTTTGTTCGTCCTTGTCTGCATATCCATCAGCAAAAACTAGCTCACAGGCATAACAAAATATTCCTGCTTTCATGTCTTCTGGTACATTTTGGACCGCAAGGTTTACAACACCTTCAGCGCCTCCTTTTTTCATCAATTTAGAAATTTTATTGATGATGTCGCGCCATTGATTTGAAGTTATAGATGACATAATCTTGGCTCTTGATACCATCGTCATAAAATCTTGTCCTTCTTCTTGAGTGATAGTTCCATCAGCCGCAATAATTGCATAAAGGACTCCAACAAAAGATTCTTGTTGATTTAAGGAGGTGATTTCTCCACCATCTCCAAATAATTTTCCAAAAAGCTCATTTAGTTTCTATTTTATGTTTTTAATAATTTTCATATGATTATCTCCATTTCTAAAATCAATTGTAAAAATGAATGAAATTTTAATAGGAGAATTAAGATCAATTTTTTGAAATTTCAATTTTTCATCAACTCTTTGCAATAAGTAATTTATTTTTTTTTCGTTTTCTCTAGTCTTCTCAATTGCATCCGTACTTAGAATTATTTCTATAGAATTTTTAAAATTGTCTCGCCCGTTATATTTTTTAATTACATTAACCAAAGTGAAAAACAATCCGTTTTGTAAATCTTCTATAGAATTTGCTTCAACCGCAATTCTAACATTAAATAATTCTTCAAACAATTTAGTTTTAGTGATTTTTTCTTTAAAAGATCCAAAATTCAATTTGAATTGTTCTTCTTTAGTAGAATATATTTCAATGGCCTTTCCATTTTTAATTACACCATTGTGAATGTCGAAAATCAGATTAGTCAAGGATTCTCGAGAAAAATCGTGATAAAGTTTGTGTAATTCAATGTTCATTGCATTTACTGCTTCAATGTCATTGGAATTACAAATTAGTATGGAGTTTTTAACAGGGATCGCAACTTTTATATTCTTAGATTTTAATTTTTCGGCAGCGCTAATTAGAAATTCTTTATCTAATATTTTCTCGGAAGCTAATTCTTCGTTTGTAATAACCAAGAAATCACCCTTTTCTAAATTCTCGAAATTCTCAAACGACAATTTTTTTTTATACAGATTATTAAATGATATTTTGACTAATTCTGCACCGGACAAACCAAGCGGTTCTGGATTATGAATTGGCTTTTTGTCATTTTGTACAAAAGTTATACTTGGTGGATTCAGTTTGGAATCTTCTAAATAGCATAGATCGATACTATACAAACCCTTAGTCGCATCACTAGTAATTAATGAAGGTAATAGGTTTAAAGACATAATAAACTATTTAAAGAATTGTTTGTTGTTCGCGTGTAAATAAATATTTACGGAGATAATATAAATGTTAAGTTAATAATTATTATCTCAGAATGAAAAAATGAGAAGATCTTTTTTTATTATACCTATAAAATTGCCTTCCATATTATGAAGGGCACATTGATAGAAAATTTATATTTCTATTCTCATATTAATCATGTTCTTTTTAAATCCAGCTTTTTCATAAGCACGGATAGCACCATGATTTTCATCGTAAACATCCAATCTTAATTCGAGGATGTTTTTGGAAATGGCCCAAGATTTAATCGCATCAATAATTTTACTATTTATACCTCTGCCGCGATATTCGTTTTTAACAAACATAAATCCCAAATAGGCAAAATGATCGTGTTTGAGATAAGGTTTTGCAATTCGAATATTGGCATATGCCGATCCTACAATTTCATCATTACAAGTAGCAACAAAGACCTCAGTGTTTTCTTCTAGAATTAATTGTTTTAGATCATAGTAACTTATTGGATCTTGTTTTAGGGTAGGGTCAAAGGGTCTTTCAGCTTGAATAATTCCTTGTTCGAAACTAAGAAGAACGCTTAGATCTTCAATTAGAGCTGTACGTATTATAATATTCTCCAATTAGTGAGAGATTAGTAAAAGAAAGATGACATTAAGAAAAGGTAAATTATTTTTCAAGTTCAACAAAAGCAACACCGTTAACTTTATACATATGTTCGTCCCAGCAAGATTCTGCTTTTCTGAAATTACGTTCACCCCAACAGCTCATGAAAGCAGAAACGGCAGTGATCGTGCTAAAGGGTACATTTTCTTCCAACATTATTTCTGAGTATTTACTTGCGAAAGTATAACTCTGTTTCATAATGACTCGAGAATGCGATTCTTGATATTTTACTTTTCTCATTTTCTTTCTAATATCTGTTCGCATTGATTCCACCAAGAAGGCGAGATCTGATTTCTTTTCAAAATTGACAAGTTTTTCTGGACTCGCATCTTCCAATATATCTAAAACATATGGATCAATATTGACATGCGAACTTAATTGTGCACAAATATTTAAAGAAGAGAAAAGTATTACGCTAAGTACTGCCAATGATTTCATTATATCACACTAAGGATTAATAAATAATATTAATTGAATATCCCTGTGTATTGCAGTACGGGGGAAGGACAATTGCATCACTAATGTAAAGAAATAAATTAGGATTACTTATACAAGATTTATATAAATGTTTTTTTAAAGTGTATTATGATTAAATGATCCGACCGAAACACTAAGAAATTAAATGGAAGTATTTTAAAGGAACCTCTAGAAAATGTAGTAAAAAGAATATTTATTGCTAGACAGCAAAACTTTCCCCACAACCGCAGGTGCGATTTGCGTTAGGATTATTGAAGTAAAAGCCTTTGCCTTCTAAACCATCGGAAAATTCTAATGTTGTATTACAGAGATATAAAAAACTTTTTAGATCCGTTACTACTTTGACGCCATTGTCATCAAAAACTTGATCTTCGGAGGCTAATTCATTATCAAAATCCATGTTATACGTCAAACCGCTGCAACCACCACTTGTAATGGTTACTCTAACAAAATAGTCAGAAGAAAGATTGTCCTTGGACATGATCTCTGAGATTCTGGATTTAGCGCTGTCTGCTACGAATAACATGGATAATGTATCTTATTATTTTATTGATTCTTCTTTTTGTAATCAGCGATGGCGCTTTTAATCGCATCTTCCGCCAAAACAGAACAATGAATTTTTACTGGTGGCAAGGCAAGTTCTTCAACAATATCCATATTGTCGATTGCCAATGCTTGATCCACAGTTTTTCCTTTTAACCATTCTGTAGCCAAAGAAGAAGAGGCTATTGCTGATCCGCAACCAAATGTTTTGAATTTAGCATCTTTAATCATTCCATTGCTGTCATCAACTTCGATTTGTAGACGCATTACGTCACCACATTCAGGTGCTCCAACCAATCCCGTTCCTACACTTTTACTTTTGGTATCAAGTGTTCCTACGTTTTTAGGATTTTTAAAATGTTCTAAAACTTTTTCTGAATATGCCATTACTTATAGTATTGATGATCAATTAATTAAACAAAAATAAAACAATCTAGTTCAATAAGTTCAATTTATTTGTACTAGTGTTCCGTCCATTCTACTTTATCCAAGTCCACTCCTTCTTTATACATTTCCCATATTGGGCTTAGATCACGCATGTGATTTACTCCCTTGGTAATGGATTCTATGGTATTATCGATGTCTTCTTCTGTAGTAAATCTGCCTAAACTAAATCTCAACGAAGAATGTGCCAAATCATCTCCTAATCCATATGCTATTAAAACATATGAAGGCTCCAAAGATGCAGAAGTACATGCAGATCCGGATGATACTGCGATATCCTGATTGAAAGTCATCATTAAGCCTTCTCCTTCTACATGTTTGAATGATAAGTTTGTTACGTGAGGCATTCGATGGTCTTCATCACCATTAAGATATACTTCTTCCATTGCATTCATCAAACCAGTCTGAAGTTTATCTCTTAGTTTACTGAGTCTTTGAGCTTCTTCAGCCATTTCCAACCTAGCAAGTTCAGCTGCTTTTCCAAAACCTACAATACCAGGTACATTGAGAGTGCCAGATCGCATACCTCTTTCATGACCACCTCCATCTATTTGTGAAGTTACCTTTACCCTTGGATTTTTACGGTTGACATATAAGCAACCGATACCTTTAGGACCATACATCTTATGAGAAGTAAATGCCATTAAATGAATACCAATCTCTTTTGGAAAGGTTGGTATTTTACCGACCGCTTGAGTAGCATCACTCATGAATAAAACACCATGTTTGTTGCAAATCTCACCTATGCTTTTCATGTCCTGGATTACACCAGTTTCGTTATTGGCCCACATTACAGAAACCATAATAGTTTTATCTGTGATGGCCGCTTCCAATTCTGAAAGATCAATTCTTCCTTTGTCATTAACCTCAAGATAGGTAACCTCTCCACCCATCTTTTCAATTTTTTTACACGTATCGATTACTGCCTTGTGTTCCGTCGTAACCGTAATTATATGGTTTCCCTTTCTGGAGTACATTTCAAATGCACCTTTTATAGCCAAGTTGTCAGATTCTGTGGCGCCAGAAGTAAATATTATTTCTCTTGGATCCGCTTTTATTAGATCAGCAATTTGAGTTCTAGCCTTTTCGACTGCTTCCTCAGCCATCCAACCAAAAGGATGGTTTCTACTTGCCGCATTTCCAGGTATCTGATGAAAAAATGGCAACATTGTTTCAACCACTCGAGGATCAGTTGGAGTAGTAGAATTGTTATCTAAATAAATTAACCTCTGTGACATGTATTTTGTATTGTATTTTGAAGTGCAAATATAGCTAATAGTTGGATTTAAAACATAGGTACTAAAAACCGACCAAACTGAGTCTTATATACGCAACAGTTTTACATCGCAAAGGTTTAAAATGTTGAGATTATAAAGAGAGAAATGGTGAAGATTCTGTAGTTTTAATAAGATCAAGACAGCATTGGAATGATATATAAGGATAAAATAAAAGTGGTCAGCGTCTTAAAGAGTTAAATCTAATTACTTTGTCAATAAAAAGATTGCTGACCACTATCCTAAATTTATCAGATTTTAGTTGATTTAATTTCCTTTTTATCAATCTTATACATTGATTAACCAATTCTGAAAGTTGATTAACAATTTGTTAAGCCCTTAGGTACACACCGAGTTAATAATTCAGACCATTTAGTAGCACCTTAGGCATTTCAGTCTTTTTTTTTAGATACTTTTGTTGGATTAAATAGAAATAAATTGTCTGGGATTAATCCAAATTATAAAGCGAGTAAACGATCAATTGAGTCTGTTGATTACTATCTCGATGGATTGATCATGGGCGATAAGTCCATCTTAAGTCAGTTGTTGTCCTTGGCTGAATCTTCGCTTGTTGAGCATCAAAATTTGGTTTACAATGTGCTAGAGTCCGCTCATTATAAAAAGGCTGATTTCAGGATAACTATAACAGGAAGCCCCGGTGCAGGCAAGTCATCATTGATTAATTTGTTTGCAGATCAATTGTCTCAACTTAATTATAAAGTTGCTGTGTTGGCGATTGATCCATCAAGTGAAAAATCGAAGGGAAGTATTTTGGGAGATAAGACTCGAATGACAGACCTTATTACCAACGAAAATGTGTTTGTCAGGCCCATGGCTTCGGGTATCGAATTAGGAGGTATTGCTGCATCTACTTATAAAAGTATGGCAATTTGTGAAGCGGCGGGCTTTGACGCAATTGTCATTGAAACTGTTGGAGTAGGGCAATCGGCTTTTGAGGCAAGCAAATTGTCGGATTTATTCGTTTTAGTCTTGAATCCAGGAACGGGTGATGAGTTGCAAGGAATTAAAAGAGGAATAGTTGAGATGGCTGATATTATAGTTGTGAACAAGGCAGACGGAGAGATGAAAAAGGCTGCAACTGAAACAAAACGCGCTTACGAACAGGCTCTACAGCTAAATGATGCAAATCATCAATTTTGGAAAGCCAAAGCAATAATGTGCTCTGCATTGGAAAAAACAGGCATAGATAAATTGTTAGAAAATGTTCAAAGATTTTATGAGAAAGGACGAAAGACAAATGAAATCATAGAGAAAAGAAAGTCGCAGGATTTATATTGGTTTAATAAAGAATTTAGAAATGTATTGCTAAAACGGTTTTTATCAGATTCCAAAAACACAAAAGAATGGGATCAAAAAATAAAGCAAATTTCAAATGGAGAATTGAGCATTTACGAAGCACTTAAAGATTTATAATTAAAGTCTATAATGAAGAACTATATAAAAAAGACCTTGATGCTTTCCGTGTTATTCATCTTGATCACTCTAAATACAATTTATAGCCATGACAACAAGGATAGTATCGACTTTGTAAGTCCTGTAGATCATCAAATTAGGATATCAGGATCGTTCGCAGAAATTAGATCCAATCATTTTCATGCAGGAATTGATATCAAATCTTCAAAAGGAGTAGTTGGTGATCCTTTGAAATCAATCGGGGACGGCTATATTTCACGAATAAAAATCCAAAGCGGCGGATATGGAAATGTTTTATTCATAACACACAACAACGGTTATACATCTGTTTATGCTCATATGAATTCATTTATTCCTGAGGTTGCAGCTTACGTAAAAGACATTCAATATAATTTGGAGTGTTTTGAAATAGAAACATATTTACCCAAAGGACATTTCAAAATTGCAAAAGGACAATTTATAGGCGAAATGGGGACAACGGGTCGATCAACAGGTCCGCATGTCCATTTTGAAATTAGAGAGACCATAAGCGATAAACCGGTTAATCCATTTTTGTTTGGTATAGCTCCAAAAGACAATCTAAAACCTGAGGCACTTAACATTGCGGCATATGATCTAAGTGATGTGGCTAAACCGCAGAGTCTTGGAATCTTTTCTTTAAGGAAAACGAGTGACGGAAATTATAAACCAAGTAGAGCTGTAGAACTAAAATCTCAAAACATTGGATTGGCAATTCAGATGTTTGATAAAATGAATGGCGCTTCAAATAAAAATGGAGTTTATTCTTGCAAGATGATCGTTGATGATAGTTTGGTTTATCAATGGACAAAGGATGACTTTGATTTTAATGAGACCAAATATGTAAATGCAAAATTTGATTATGGACATAAGAAAAAAGCAAACCAAACCCTACAGTTGTTATATATGCAGGAATGTAATAGTTTGGAGATGCTTCAAGAAAATAGTTGGAACGGACAGATAAACCTTCCGCTTGGGACTTCAAGAAATATTAAAATTGTAATCAAAGATGCTGAAGGAAATGCTTCATATTGCCAATTTAAAATTGAAGGTATTGAGTCTTCTTCCAATGATTTAAAAAAAGATGTTGCAGAACATGAGCACATTTCATGTTCTAAGGATACAATTTTGTACACGAATGATTTGACGGTAAAACTAAGTTCCGGGACGCTTTATCAACCAAGTGATGTCAATATTTCGGTTTCAAAAGAGGTTTTTAAAAGCAAAGAAACTTCTGTTTATAGAATTGGCAATAAGTATATGGCAGCGCAAAAATTCTATTCTGCTGTCATTAAGCTACCTAATGGATTTGGAGAAAAAGCCTGTTTGATAAAGAAATCTAAAAAGAAAGATAAAAACTTTGGTGGTGTCTATAAAGACGGTTTTTTAATTTGTAGCCTGAATGAATTTGGGGATTTTTACTTAATACAAGACGAGAAAGCTCCAAAAATTGAGACCATAAGATTTTCGGAAGATCGAACTAAATTTAAAGAGTGGAGATTTAAAATGACAGATATTTTAGAGCCTTCGGGCCATTTAGATGATCTTTTCTATTCAGCCTTTATAGATGGAAGTTGGGTGAGATTATTGTATGACAAGAAAAATGATCTGTTGATATTTCGAGATTTTGATAAAATACCTAAGGGCAATTGTGTATTAGAAATTTTTGCTGGGGATAATCAAGGGAACACCTCGAAGCGGACATATAATATAAGTGCCGAATAAAATTTCAATTTATTTCTTAAAATCGTGAACAATTTTCATTTTGTTTAATTTTATTAGTAGTAACATTAAACAAAACGATATGACACATTTAGAAGTTGGACAAGAAATTCCAGAATTTAGTAGTTTAAATGAAAAGGAAGAAACCGTAGACAATGCAAGTTTAAAAGGAAAAAAACAGGTTTTATTTTTCTATCCAAAAGATGATACTCCTGGTTGTACAAGGGAGGCTTGCAGTATTAGAGACAACTATAAATTGATAAAAAATAAAGGCTACGAAATCTACGGAATCAGTCCGGACAAGGTAAAAAAGCATAATAAGTTTATTGATAAGTATGAATTTCAATATTCCTTGTTAGCGGATCCAGAAAAAGAAATGATAAATAGCTTTGGAATGTGGGGTAAGAAGAAATTTATGGGTCGCGAAGTTGAAGGAGTATATCGAACAACATTATTGATCGATGAAAATAATGTGATTGAGCATGTGATTTCTAAAGTAAAAACCAAGGATCATGCTCTTCAAATAATGGAGGCAATTGCTGAAATAGAAACTGCCAAATAGTAATGTGACTATTTCTATTTCAACAATTGAACTACTCCAAGAATTATTTCATGTTTTTAGATTGGGCAAGTAGGTTTAAAGCATTTAAGTAATGGGTGCCAAAACTCACTTTTCTTATTTTTTTAAGGCTGTATTCATTAACGTATTTGGTTTTGAATTTTCCATCTGGTCCTAAATAAACCAATAGAAGTTTGTTTTTGACAAATTCGTCTACGATTCCGATTTCGATGGAATCTTCTATATGATCTTGAAATTGAACTAAATCATATTTTTTTTCGACTTGTTTTTAATATTGATTCAATGGAGTCCAGTTTAATCTTCTTTGGTTTGGCGGCTTTATACTTTTGCAATTTCAAGACTTTTGCAATTTGTTTTTCACTCTTTTTCGAAAATCTTTTACTGACAAATTCCTTTTTTATAATTGCATACCCGTCCGGCTCGTAATCATATGGGATTTCGTTGAGAAGTATCCAATTTTTATTTTCCTGTAGCACGATACCTGTCAAAGAATCGGCCCAGCCTTTTATTCTAAAACTTTCAATTTTCATATTTCTTAATTTGAATGCTAACAAATATAGTTTAACTGAAGATAGCAAACTAAAGATCTAGAGTAATAATCGTTTTCTAATTGTTTAAAATAAATTTAGGGTAGTCTAAAAAAATATTTAGATTTGTGTAATACAATGAAGATTAACAAATAATGCAGATTTTGAATTACACTAAAAAATATAATTATTTAAAGGCAACAATTCTATTAGGGTTTGGATTGCTCTTAATGATTACTCAAGTAAATGCACAGACCATCATAACAGATAGACCAGATCAAACAGAAAGTTCGTCAACCATCGACAAAAGAAGTTTGCAAATAGAAAGCGGAGTCCTTTTAGCTTATCAAGAATCAGAAGGTCACTCTGTTAGAAAGTTACTTTTGCCTACAACATTATTTAGACTAGGTGTAACGAACGGAATAGAATTAAGAGTGCAATCGCAATTTGCAAGCATCAAAGTAAATACTTTTGGTCAAGAAAATAAATCCGCAAAGAATGGCATGAGTGATTTGGAAATTGGTACTAAAATTCAACTACTTAGAAATGAAGATTTAAATACTGAGATTGCTTTTCTTTCACATTTGATATTGGATACTGGTTCTTCATACTTGAGTAATGGATCAATGGGAACGATTAACAAACTATCGATTGCACATGATCTTGCTGAAAACATTGGATTGGGATACAATATTGGATACAATAATTTTGGAACTGGAAAAGGAGATTTTACGTATTCGCTAGCCATTGGTTTTGGCATTACATCTAAAGCTTCAGTCTATATTGAACCTTATGGAGATCTTGCTGAATTGGAAGATCATATTTCTAATTTTGATGCAGGTGTTACGTATTTATTGAAGGATAATTTCCAACTTGATTTTTCATTTGGTACAGGCTTGAACCATACAATGAATTATCTTTCATTTGGATTTAGTTGGAATATCCAAAATGAAGATATATAAAATCATTTTATAGGCAAACAATTACTTTTCGAAGTTTGGTATAATTCGACTACAGTCTAACCACGCGAAGTGTAATTTGGGGCTTCTTTAGTAATTGTTACATTATGCGGATGACTCTCATGAATTCCAGCATTACTTATCTTAACCAATTTGGCATCTCTAAGTTTAATGATATCTTCCGCACCAGCATAACCCATACCAGCCCGCAAACCACCTAAATATTGTATCATAACTTCATTGACAGATCCTTTATAGGGGACACGACCTTCGATTCCTTCGGGTACTAATTTACGTGCGTCGTTTTCAGATTCTTGAAAATATCTATCCTTTGAGCCTTGACTCATTGCCCCTAATGAACCCATACCACGGTATATTTTGAACTTTCTGCCCTGATAAATAATGGTTTCTCCAGGAGCTTCTTCGGTGCCAGCAAAAAGACCACCAGCCATTATGCAACTAGCTCCAGCTACAAGAGCTTTCGCAATATCTCCTGTGAACCGTATTCCACCATCACCAATGATTGGTACATTAAGATGTTTTACCGCTCCATGGGCTGATTTTATGGCGTATAATTGAGGTACACCAACTCCAGCAACAATTCTAGTCGTACAAATACTTCCCGGTCCTACACCTACCTTTACGCCATCCGCACCTGCCTCCGCCAATGCTAGCGCTCCTGCTCCAGTGGCGACATTTCCTGCAATGATTTGAAGATCTTTGTATTCTGATTTGACTTTTTTAACCATGGTTAAAACGCCCTGAGAATGTCCGTGAGCTGTATCAATAGTAACGACGTCAACATCGACATCAACAAGAGCTCCTACACGATCTAGAATGTCAGAGGTAACTCCAACAGCCGCACCAACCATTAGTCTGCCCATGCCATCTTTTGATGAGTTTGGAAAGTTTTCTACTTTGATGATATCCTTGTATGTTATGAGGCCAATTAATTTATTGGCATCGTCTACAACTGGTAATTTTTCGATTTTATGTTTTTGAAGAATATTTTTTGCCTGGTCTAAGGTAGTACCTGCAGGAGCAGTTACAAGGTTTTCAGTTGTCATGATTCCCTTTACAGCTTTACTGTGATCTGTTTCGAATCTTAAATCACGATTGGTCAATATTCCCAAAAGCGTATCATGACGATCAACTATTGGGATACCACCAATTTTATGAATTTTCATTAAATCTAAGGCATCAGCTACTGTTGCATCTACAAAGAGGGTTACTGGGTCAATGATCATTCCACTTTCTGACCTTTTGACCTTTCGCACTTGTTCTGCCTGATCTACAATACTCATGTTTTTATGAATGATTCCCAATCCACCTGACCGTGCCATGGCAATGGCTAATCGATACTCTGTAACCGTATCCATGGCTGCAGAAATAATTGGGGCATTTATTTTAAGCTCCCTAGTTATTTGTGTACTAATATCTACTTGATAGGGTAAAACGTTGGAATAAGCTGGAACGATTAGAACATCGTCAAAAGTAAGAGCTTCTTCCAAAATAAGTTGATTCGGAGTATTATTTGTATCCATATGCAAAAATATGAATTCCATTATAACATGCCAAATAAGTTTAATTACTTTCATCACAAAATTTAAAATCCAGATGTTTTCAGTGTTTTCAGACGAATATTTTATGACCCAAGCGATCAATCAAGCTAAGATAGCCTATGACAATGGAGAAGTTCCAGTTGGAGCGATAGTAGTTTGTAATAAAACCATTATTGCTAAAGCACACAATCAAGTTGAAACCTTAAATGATATTTCTGCACATGCAGAGATTTTAGCGATCACCGCCGCAAGCAATTACCTCGGTAACAAATACCTAAATGATTGTACGCTATACATTACTTTAGAGCCATGCTTTATGTGTGCTGGTGCCATCAAATGGTCTCAGTTGGGCAAACTGATTTATGGGGCAAGTGATGAAAAAAATGGTTTTATGATGTATGGAAAAGAGGTGTTGCATCCGACTACCAAATTGGAACTTGGTATTTTAGAATCTGAATGCGGGGATCTATTGACACGTTTTTTCAAATCAAAGCGCTAGATTAATATTTAGTTAAGACAGGTTAAAGAGTTTTAAAATTATAGAAAGAGCTAAGCTTTTGCTTTAACTTTCTTACAATTCTACAGTCTAATAAATGGACATATAAAAATTGAGATTATGAAAAATGCATTTTATTTCGGATTATTAATACTAACGGGGTTATTAACCAGCTCATGTAGTTCTAACCTTACACCATTCACACAAAAACTTTACAATGAGTTTGATTGGTCAGAAAGCGAATTGGAAAAAATACAATTTTACTTATCGGAAGATGTTGTATTAAAAAGGGCTAGGGGAGAAGGAAGTGCAGAAATTATTGATGGTAAAATACGCGTTGAAAAAGGTGAAGAAATCGAAGAAATTGTTTTTGAAGAAGGAACACCAGGAGTCTTTGCTTTTTCTCCTAAACGAAATAGGGTCGGGATTAGCTTTGAAGGCAACAACGATAATTATCTCATGTTTGGACCCAATCCAAAAGTCAATGGAAAGTTTGTACTTCTCGCAAAAGACTGGGAAAGGAATTATGGAAAAGTGAGTTACAATGGTAAGATATATTATACCAATGCATCAAGTGCATTTGCAAGTCTATTGGTTGATCTGAAAAAGGCTAAAAAAGTGAAGTACAAAAAGACTACAGTTGGGGGTAGGGAAATTGATTAGTGTTATTTGTAATTACAAGTCTATTTTTTTATGTAGTAATTGAAAGAGTGATTCTTCAGTTGCAAATTCAGAAATAAAAGGATTGATCCCAAGTAGTGCTTTTATTGCATTTGCAGTAGTCTTACCAATACTCAAAATTACTTGGTCTTGTCTAAAAGAATACTTCGAAAAATAAGTTTTGGCATTCAAGGGACTTGTTAAAATTAGATAATCAGGGGAAGGAATTTCGAATTCTTCCAATACAGAATTGTCATAAACAATTAAATTGTCTATCATCATTCCGTCAGGAATAACTTCTTGAATTGATCTCAATGAATTTTTGGCTTGAACAAAAGCTATCGATTGATTTTGGTTATGAGATTTTAATATTTCTCCAAATCTCATTTTATTTTGCTGCTTCAAAACAAACGAAACTTTTTCGCCAGTAAGTGATTCAAAGTATAGTGCAGAGGCCATTCCCATTACAGCATAATTGGCCGCGGGATCATAGGATATTTTTTCAAAGAAATATTTAATTCCATTTTTAGAATAGAAAAAATACCAATCGTATGATTTGGAAATCCTAAAATCCAACGGTGATATTTTTACGAGTGAAAGATCAGTTATTTCAAATGCCTTGGAATCCAGTTTTGAAAAAGGAGAGTCTTTAGCTAATTTTCTCGAAATAAATATTCTTGTTGACATAAGAATTATTCTATCTCAAAGCAATCTTCCAATTCTCCTAATAGCATCAATTTTTTAAAGCAGCGGGTCGCAGCAATTACATCGGCCCGTGCATTGTTTGCTGGACTATATCTTTGCTTAAAACAGACGGCATGTAGTTCTGTAAGTGTTGGCCATTTATACCCTTTAGATTTTCCTTTTAATTTACAAAACCATGTCGCTTCTCTCATGAGGCAAAAAACCTCCAAGTAGGGTAATGGATTTTTGAGGGACTTTCGGATATACTCCGCACCTACAATATTACAATTATAAGTGATGTTGTGTGTGAAGATATATTTGACCTCCTCCAAATCTTTGGAAAATAATTTTAAAATATCTTCGAGGTTTTCAGCATGTTTTTCTATGTCCTCTTGATCAATATGACAATTTTTTAGAACCGTTTCGGTTATTTTAAAGTCTTCTGGTTTGACAATAAAATTATAATCTTTTATTGGCTTTAAATCTTGATCCAAGATAATCCATGATAAATGTATTAATCGAGGCCAATAATGGACATCTTCTACAGAGGCCTTCCAATTTTTTGGTGCGGATTTTCCAGAAGCATCAAATATTAAATACATAACAAACTAGTTCATTAATTTTTCATAAATTGTATCCACCATACCCACAGATGTACTTTGACTTAATCTTGTACGGATCATTTTTGTTCCATTGTAGTAAGCAGCATGGACATGATAATTACCGGTAGCATCTTTTTCACAATTCACACCAAGAGGGAGTTGACATCCACCTTCCATTTTATGCAATATACTTCTTTCAATATTCGAGCATGAAGCAGAATCAGGATTATGACATTCCATTAATGCTTTTCGAAGTTCATTCGAATCTTCAGACTTTATTTGATACGCAATAATTCCTTGACCGGGAGCTGGCACAAATTCTTTTGGATTTAAAGGGATACATTCAAGGTCATCCAAATCCAACGATAATCTATCCAATCCGGCTTTGGCTAGAATGATAGCATCATATTGTGATTTTCGCAATTTGTCAACCCTGGTAGGAACGTTTCCTCGAAGTGCGACGATAGAAATGTCTTCTATTAAGTCCTCCATTTGTGTTTTACGACGTAAAGAAGAGCTTCCAATTTTTGCATTTTTAGGAAGTTTAAGTGGTCTAGTAGGATCGGCACTGTCTTTTCGAAGAATTAGAATATCTCTGGAATCGGCACGTTTAGAAAGTCCTGCTATTGACAGGCCTTCTGCTTGGACCGTAGGTAAGTCTTTCAGGCTATGAACTGCAACATCAATAGTTCCTGACAATAATTCTTCCTCTAATTCCTTTGTAAAAAAAACCCTTCCCTTCCATTTTGTCAAAACTTTGATTTTGAATAATATCACCTTGGTTTTTATTATTCTAATTTCTGTAGAATGTCCTGCAGCTGTCAACTTATTATTTAAATCGTTGGCTTGCCACAACGCCAATTTACTCCCTCTCGTTCCTATTATAATTGGATTATTCAATTGCATAAAATTTGTGCAAAGATAGTTATAAGATAAATAGAGATCTTGGTACGATTTTTATTTATTAATATAATATGCCCAACGAATTCTAATTTTTTGGATGTCAATACTATATGTGCTAATTTGTGATCAAACACAAAGATAAATTTGTGAAAATGGAACTAACTGTAAATCAAATTGCTGATAAAGTTAATGGAAGAGTCATTGGGGATGGTAATGTAATGATTACTGGTCCTGCAAAGATTGAGGAAGCTTCAAAAGGAGATATTAGCTTTGTTGCTAATGGTAAATATGAAGCATTTGCCTATGATAGCAAAGCTTCAGCATTGTTGGTAGGCTTCAGTTTTGATAAATCCAAGTCCAATGGGAAGGCTATTATTGAGGTAGAGAATGTATACGAGGCACTGTCAGAAATATTAAAAGAATTTGAAAAGAAAGAAGATTCTTGCCCAGGTGTATCCAAAAAAGCCAATGTATCTAAATCGGCAGATGTTTCTGATCGATCTTCTATTGGTGATTTCAGCAGTATTGGGGAGGGTTCTATAGTTTATGAGAATGTAATAATTGCCGAAAATTGCAGTATAGGAAATAATGTGAAAATTGGTAGCAATACAAAGATTTATCCGGGTGTGAGAATTTATGATAATTGCACAATTGGTAAAAATTGTATCATTCATGCAAACGCAGTTATAGGTTCAGATGGATTTGGATTCGCACCTAATAATTCTAATAATTATCAAAAAATTCCTCAAATAGGGAATGTCATTATTGAAGATAATGTAGAGATTGGTAGCAATACCGTTATTGATAGAGGAACAATGGGTTCAACAATCATTAGAAAAGGAGTAAAACTTGACAATCTGATTCAAGTAGGGCACAATGTAGAAATAGGTGAAAACACTGTGATTGCTGGTCAAACAGGGATTGCTGGTAGTGCAAAAATCGGAAAAAATTGTATGATAGGAGGTCAGGTTGGAATAGCGGGACATTTATCCATTGCTGATGGCTCTATGATTCAAGCTCAAAGTGGAATTGCCACTTCAATATTGGATGAAAACAAAAAATGGTACGGTTTTCCAGCGATTCCTTACATTAAATATCTAAGGTCCTTTTCCGTTTTCAAAATATTGCCTACTTTGTTAAAGCGATTGGAAGATTTAGAAAAAGTAATGGCTGATAAGAGGCATGAATAAAAGATACACAATAAAAGAAGAATTTTCTTTGTCTGGGGTTGGATTGCACACCGGTGCACAAGTAAAGTTGACTTGTAAACCCCTAATGGATAAAATTGGGATTCATTTTAAAAGATTGGATTTAGATTCTACAGAATTGCTTTCCGCGGATGTTTCAAATGTCTTTGATACGAATAGAAGCACCAATATAAAAAAAGCAGATGTAGAGGTACATACTGTAGAACATGTTTTATCTGCATTTGCTGCCAAAAATATTCATGATGTTCTAATTGAGTTAGATGGACCGGAAGTCCCAATATTGGACGGTAGTTCAAAACAAATAATAGAATCTATTGATCAAGTTGGATCGGTAGAAAAAGAACAGCAAATAGACCCATTTGTCATAGAAGAACTTATAGAGTTTAGTCACGAAGAGTCAGGAGCTAGTTACACTATTATTCCTTCAGAAAAGTTGGACATAACCGTTTCGATAGATTTTGAGGGTACTACCATAGGCAAGCAATACGCCCATCTTTCTGATATGAAAGATTATGATAATCAGATTGCCGGAG
Source organism: Caprella mutica (assembly GCA_947561585.1). Taxonomy (NCBI): domain Eukaryota; kingdom Metazoa; phylum Arthropoda; class Malacostraca; order Amphipoda; family Caprellidae; genus Caprella; species Caprella mutica. Next base: position 19,592 of record CANNZV010004335.1, on the reverse strand, counting down.
CAAAAACTTTTGTTGTTCTTAAGGATCTAGAATTATTGGTTAAACATGGATTGGCAAAGGGTGGTTCATTGGATAATGCATTAGTTTTTACAAATGGTCAAGGTGAAGATCAGGTCAATAAAATGGCAAAGATTTTTGGACTAAACGGCGAAATGCATATTGAAAATGGAGTGATTATGGGTTCTGGGCTTCAATATTCTAACGAACCAGCTAGGCATAAACTTTTGGACCTAATTGGAGATCTAAGCCTGATAGGAAGACCTATTCAAGCTAAAATTATTGCCACTAAACCTGGTCATGCTTCTAATGTGGAATTGGCTAAGTTTTTAAAGAAAAAGTACATTCAAGGTCGAAAATTAGCAGGGAAGCCTAAATATGATCCCACACAAGAAATTTTATATGATCTAGAACAGATAAAGGGGCTAATCCCCCATAGATATCCATTTTTAATGATTGATAAGATATTGGAACTTACAGATACTAAAGTCGTTGGGCTTAAAACAGTAACTGGAAATGAAGCTATGTTTCAAGGTCATTTTCCTGGAAATCCAGTTTTCCCTGGAGTATTACAAATGGAAGCATTGGCTCAAACTGGAGGGATATTGGCACTTAGTACAGTGGAAAACCCAGCAAATTGGAATGCTTATTTTGTTAAAATGGACAAAGTGAAATTTAGAGAATTGGTTAGACCTGGAGATACAATTATTTTAAAAATGGAATTACTTTCGCCAATCAAAAGAGGAATGTTTCATATGGAAGGTACCGCATATGTTGGAAACAAGATTGTATCTCATGGCGAGTTAACAGCCCAAATAATAAAACATAGTTGATGTCAATATCACCATTGAGTTCGGTGCATCCCAATGCCAAAATTGGGGCAAATGTTACCATTGGTCCCTTTTCACTAGTTGAAGAAGATGTAATAGTAGGTGATAATAGCTGGATAGCTGCTAATGCCATGGTTTTAAACGGTGTTCGAACGGGAAAGAATTGTAAAATTTTCCCAGGTGCAGTGGTTGGAGGTATACCTCAAGATCTTAAGTATAAAAATGAAAATACATACGTAGAGTTAGGGGATAATGTAATAGTTAGAGAATTTTGTACGGTTAATAAAGGAACAGTTGCTTTAGGAACGACAAAAATTGGAAATAACTGTCTTTTAATGGCTTATGTCCATGTTGCGCACGATTGTGTTTTGGGAAATAATGTCATTTTAGCTAATTCTGTAAATTTAGCTGGACATGTCGAAATAGAACGCAATGTCACCATTGGAGGCATAGCGGCAGTACATCAATTTGTCAAAATAGGTGCCTATACAATGATAGGCGGTGGCTCTTTGGTTCGTAAAGATGTACCACCTTTTATCAAAGCCTCAAGAGAACCTCTATCTTATGTTGGTGTCAATTCCATTGGGTTAAGGAGAAATGGATTTGATAGTGACAAAATCCATCATATCCAAGACATTTATAGAATCCTATTTGTAAAGGGATTACCCATTAAAAAAGCCATACTTGCCATAGAAAATGAAATTACTAATTCTACTGAAAAGGATTTGATTTTGGATTTCTTGCAAAAATCAGAAAGAGGAATACTTAAAGGATTTAGATTTTTGAGATAGAACTATGCAAATATCTGCCAAGAATATATTCAAACGCTTTCAGAAAAATTGGACAATTGCAGATTTTAATTATGTATTTAATGATAATTCTATTACCGGAATCAAAGGTAGAAATGGTACCGGAAAATCAACACTTCTTAAAATACTAGCTGGGTTAATCCCGCCTTCAAAAGGTACAATCGATTACGAACTGTCGGGTAAAGCGATTAGTTCTGATCAATTGTATAAACACATTAGTTATGCAGCTCCATATATAGAATTGGAAAATGAATTGAGGGCGAGTGAGCTATTTAAAATTCTATCTACAATTAAATCTTTTGGTAAATTAACAAGCAAATCGTTTCTGGAATCAGTTTATTTAAGCCAAGATGACCATAAGCCAATAAAATACTATTCGGATGGAATGAGGCAGAGACTTAAATTAGGTATATCGATTTGTGCAGATTCTAAGGTGCTAATCCTGGATGAACCCAGTTCTTATTTAGATGATGAGGCAATCCAGTGGTTTCAAAACTTATTAAAAAATAATTTAAAGGGACGAACAGTTATTATAGCCTCAAATGATCCGAATGATTTTATTATATGTAATGAAATATTGGATATTTCTGATTTGTCAAAGCTCTGATTTTAAGTTTTTAAGATCATCACGTAACCCAATTAACTTTTGTAATATTTCATTTCTATTCGACTTAGGCGCTTCTGAAGATGAATTCTTAATTTCTCGTTTAGCTCCTTCTAATGTGTAGCCCTGTATTTTTATTAAATCGAATAATTCCTTGACTACGCCGATATCTTTTTGGGTGTATTTTCTATCCCCTTTTCTGTTTTTCTGTGGTTTTAATTTTGGAAATTCTTTTTCCCAGTAGCGAAGTAAAGAAGTAGACACATCAAACATTTGCGCTACTTCTCCAATGGAATGGTAATATTTTTTTAAAGTCTCGATGCTACAATAACGTTTCAAATTTGAAAATAGCACTTAAATACCCATTTCTTTTTAAAAAATAACTGAATGAAATTAATAAAGAAAGAACGATAATAAGATTAAAATGGCCAAAACAATAATTGCACTAATTGCATAGAACATTAAATAAAGAAGATATTTAAAAACAGCTTTAATTATCGAATTAGAATAATAATTGCGAAAAGCTAAAAATCCATATAATAACACTACAGGAACTCCCGCGATATTGACAATTGAAGTATCGAAATTAAATATTGCTAAAAGTGTTGAGATTATTGCAAGTGCAAGAATAAATATATGCAAATGAATATTCCAAACGACGTGTTCAACATAGTATTTATTATGTCTGAAATAAAGTAGTTTCATAAAAATAGCCACCAAAAAAAACTGGACTATAAATGCCCATAATGAATTTCCTAAAGCATAACTATATAGTGAATTAAAATCTTTATAGGCTTTCATACTCTGTTTAAAGGCGTATTTGGTAAACCAATGGGTTATTTCGTACTTTCTAAAAAGTTCTTCTTCTTCCATGGTTAATATGTCATAAACGGTTACCTGTTCGTATATGAAATCCAACTGAACCAATTGATTATTATCAGAAACATCAAAGTATTCGCAATGTAAATTCTTAGGATTTGGCGATAGCTCTTCGAAAATGCTATCCAGTAAACTAGTTTGATATTTGGGGTTTTGTCGTAGAAGAAATAATTTTTCTAGTTGATCAGATTCAAAAATGGTTTGTTGGTCGCTAATGTATTTACTTTCCAAAGCATATCTTTTCCAAATAATGGATTGTAAGGCCAAAAGGACAAATAAAAGAGTGAAAAAGTATTTGAAAGGAGTTAAAAATGAATTCCTCTTATTCTGAAAGTATTCTTTGGTGAGCTTTGCAGGAATAAATAGGGCTATTAAACTTCGAAAAATCTTGTTGTCGAAATCAAATACATTAGAAAAAAGTTCAGAAAGCAAAACTTTAAGAGATCTGGCACTTGATTTAGCTTTTTGACCGCATTCTGCACAAAAATGATCTGATTTATTCAATAAACCACCACAATTGCCACAGGTTATTAGTTCTTCTACCATCAATTAAATATAAAAATATCTTCTCAAAGCCCTGTAAACACTAGACCTAAAGAATTTGGGTACATAACATATGTAAAATTGGTATAATGTTTGGATAGTAATGATTATGAATTAGAAATATTACTTATATGTAGTATCTCATATTCTTAATTTATTGATTACTAATTAATTAAAACAAAGTATAGTACAAATTGAGCTTTTTTATAATGTGTACAAGCTCTTTTTATTATCAAATAGTACAAATGAACACAAAATTTTTTACCATGAAAACTGATTTTGATTTCCCCGGAAAGGCCTACATTAAGATGCTCTGCATCATGTTGTGCTTGACATCGTCCAATTACATTTTTGGACAATGTTATTTCATTAACTGCCCCAGTCCTCCCACTGTTACAGTCCTAGACTCTAATGATGGTTCGAATGATTGTGAGGCAGACTACTCAGTTACGTTCTTTTTTGGAGGCTGTACGCCAGGCTCTGCTGAGAATGTTAACTTTACTGAGCCAAGTGGAACGATGACTTCTCCTGTTTTAGGAGTAGATATGTCTACTAGTTCAGTAACATTTACTTTTTCTGATATTCCTTTAGGAGTATATGACTTGACATTTGAGTTAAGTCCATTACTAGTTTCTCCTAATAGAGAATGTAATTTTACCCTGGTTGTACAGGAATCATTAAACTTGGCTTGTAATGACCAAGTAAATGTTTCTTTAGATGCGAATTGTCAGGCTGCCATCCTTACGGATATGATTTTAGAAGGAGAGTTAATTTGTTCAAACTCAGGTGTTGATTATGATGATTACACTATCGAGGTTGAAGGTTACGAACCAGGCATAGGAACTGTAATGGTGGATGCACCAGGTGACTATGGCGTTACAGTTACTTCACCTTCAGGATTAAGTTGCTGGGGTAGTGTAATTGTTGAAGACAAACTTAGTCAAACATTGTTTTGTGTTGACGAGAAAGTACCATGTTCTCAGGACTATTCTCCGAATGCACCAGTGTTGGCTTATGAAACAGCTCTAGGACCTACTGGTATAGTTCCATTATTTACAGTTATTGATACTACTCCAGGAGGAGGAGGTATTGTAGGTGATGGATTATTCGATGTTGATGTCCCAGGAAGCTTAGACATTCCATTTAGTTTTAATCATTTGGACCCATCTGATATTGTCCAAGATCTTGAAATAAAACTAGATGCATTGTTGGCTGATGTTAATAAAGCTAAGGTGTATTTGATTGCTCCTACCTATACAACACCAACAATTCCACCAGTTCAAATAGATCCAGATACAATTATATTGTTGGATTTAGTTACAGGTAATGGTTGTTCAGATTCTAATTTTCATTTGGATTTGTCTGATGATGCGTTTTTATCACATGCTTCATTAGTTTCACCTTCTAACTGTGGATTGGGATTAAATGCTGCTTATTGCGGTGCATATAGACCATTAGAGGCACTTTCTACTTTTAACGGAAGACCAGCATCTGGAACATGGACTATACTTGTAGAGAATTATTCATCTACAGAAGTTATTACTATTACAAATCCAGGAGCTATGCCTCCATTTGCATTTGAAGATCTTAGTCCATATGTTGCTATGACAGTTGGTCAAGGTACTGTAACGTATCCAATAGCTGGTACTAATGTGACATGGACAAGCACTGGTGATAACGAATATAATGTTACTATCGCTGGTAACAATTGTGGGCCTTATATGGCTTATTATAAAGATAGAGAAGTTGGTCCTGAGTGTTTTACAATGAACCCAGGAACCACACAAGAAATGCTAATAAAAACAGTTGTCGAAAGAGACTGGACATTAGTAAACGGTGCAGGATTATCTGCAAATTGTACACAAACTATTTACATTACTAGGTTTGATGTACAGGATATTAAATTCCCACCGAATTATGATGGAATTGATTATGCTCCATTTATTTGTTCGGATTTTAATAACCCAGATGGTACGTTGAATACTAATTTGTTAACTGACGAAGGTACGCCTCATCCTGATGTTACTGGATACCCAGAGACTCAGTTTGGCGATATTGACCTTTGTGAAAAATATGGTTACACATATACAGATTCTAAATTGCCAATTTGTGGTTATTCTTACAAAGTATTAAGATTATGGAATCTTCTTGACTGGTGTACTGGTGAAGTTAGAGGACATAGCCAAATTATAAAAGTTGTAGATGTAGAGGCGCCAGTTGTTTCTTGCGCTCCAGATGTGGATCCTAATGATCCCGTGGATGCTGGTTACTTTGCGTATTCTGATCCTTACAACTGTGAAGCTGATTGGACAGTTCAAAAACCATTAATAGTTTTAGATTGTGGTATTGAATTGACTGATTATCATTTTGAAGTAGGTTATTTATTAGCTGATGCTGATGGTAATGCTCCTGCAAATGGTACATATGAAACTGAAAACGTTCAATATGGTGCAGATGGAAACCCATCAATCATAGCTGATCTTCCAGTTGGTAGATCATGGTTGAGATATACAGTAGAAGATGCATGCGGTAATGTAGGTGAGTGTTTTACCGAGATTACTATTATTGACAATTCAGATCCATTTGCGGTATGCATTGAATACACTGTTGCAGCATTAAACGAAAATGGAAAAGCAGTTGTTCATGCCAAATCATTTGATAACGGTAGTTGGGACAATTGTACAAATGTTTCGTTTTTAGCTAAAGAATGTCATGAAGATGAGGTTGCTTATAGAGAAAACCTAATATTTGATTGTGATGGTTGTGAAAGTGTAAAATGTATCAACCTTTTGGTTACGGATGAATATGGTAATTCAAGCTCATGTTGGGTTGAATTAGAAATTCAAGATCACTTGCCTCCTGTTGTTCTAGATTATCCTAGAGATACAACATTAGAGTGTAGTGCTGGATCAGTAACTCCAGATCAATGGATTTCTTGGTTCGAAAACCAATGGGATGTATTTGACAACTGTGATAATGTATTGGTTGAATTAATAGAAGCACCACAAGAAGCAGTACCAACTAAATGTGGAGATGGTACATATGTTTATAAATGGAGAGTTTCTGATAATTGTGGAAACGAAGAGTTTTATGATCAATTCTTGAACTACAGAAACTTGGAAGTACCTTATGTTTCTGATTGGCCAAGAGATAGAGAGTTGTCTACTTGTAGTACATTACCTACGCCTGGTGATCTAGGTCCTGGTGATGGATACCCAACAATAGCAAATGATGTATGTAGCCAATTGGCGATATCTTTTGTGGATGAAGTATTCGAACAAGTTGATGATTTCTGTATTAAAATATTGAGAAGATGGACTGTAATCGATTGGTGTGAGTATGATGCTAATGATCCATATAGTAATGGGATAGATACATACACTCAAACAATCAAGATTGATGATCCAGATGGACCAGAATTAACTTGTCATGATGATTTCGTTTTAGAAGCATTTACTAATGATTGTGAATTGACTACAAACGATGATAGATTGAGAATTTCTGCAACAGATGCTTGTAGTGATGCAATCGACTATGATCTTGTATACCAGTATACTATTACGTTACCTAACGGTGCTATGATTACTGGTAGTGGAAATGATGCAAACGGAACGTTTGATTATGGTTTACACACAATTACTTGGAGAGTTTACGATCACTGTGATAACTATTCTGAATGTACTTATACATTTGATATAGTAGATGCAAAGAAACCAACGCCTTATTGTTTGGGTTCTGTTGTAACTGCAACGATGAATGTAGATGGTTCTTCTGTGGCAATATGGGCGACTGATTACGATCTAGGTGGTACGGATAATTATACAGGTAATTGTAACAACAACGAATTATTGATTTACTTCTTAGATGATAATGGTAACAAAGTACCGTCATTATCTTTTGATTGTGATGATATTCCAAATGGAGTTTCTGCTACAATTTTCTTGAAAGTTTGGTATGAGGACGAAGCAGGAAACACTGATTTCTGTGAAGTTGTATTATTGTTCCAGGACAATGAGTCTGATATTTGTAATAATTCAGGTACTAGATTAGCAGTTGATGGAAGGGTAAGAACAGCAACAAACGAGATGGTTGAAGATGTGATTGTGGAAATAGATAATGGTTCTGCTGAATTCCCTAAATCAATGACTACTTTAAGTGATGGAAAATATTACTTCAATGATTTGAATCCTGGTATGGACTATACAATCAGCTCTCAAAGATCTGACATGTCCTTAATGGGGTATCAACTTTAGATATTGTACTTATCCAGAAGCATGTATTAGGAGTTCAACAATTGGATTCTGAATACAAAATAATAGCTGCGGATACAGATAATAGCGGATCAATCTCAGCATTGGATTTAGTTGAGTTGAGAAAAGTAATCTTGGGTATCAAAAATCAATTCCCTAATGGACAGGATTCATGGAGATTTGTAGATGCAAATGAAAACTTTAACGATGTATTAAAGCCGTTCCCATTTACTGAAATCATAGGATTTAACAATATGTCTTCTGATGTAATCGGAAAAGATATCATAGCTGTTAAAATAGGTGATGTAAATGCTTCAGCTGTTGTAAACATTTCTCAAGGTCAAAATGTAAGCTCTAGAAATAGCGCAATGACACTAGCAATGGATGATCAACTAATTAAAGCTGGTTCAGAGGTAACAATACCTGTATATGCAAATAATTTTGATGCAGTTCAAGGCTATCAATTTACATTGAATATGAATACTAATGCTTCAATGATTTCTATGAAGTCAGGTGCTCTTAACATTGATGAGTCTAATTATGCAGATTTCAACAATGGTATGATTACTACTTCATGGCATTCAAATGAAGCAGTAGAGATAGAAAACGATGAGATACTATTTAGTATCACATTAAATACGAATAGCAATATGATGCTTTCTGAAATATTCGAAATATCATCTGATATAACAGCTGCAGAGGGATACGATGCAAGCTTGAATACAAGTGATATTAACTTGACTTTCAGAAATAATGAAGATAATCTGGCAACAGTTGAATTGTTCCAGAATGTTCCTAACCCATTTGATAACTCTACAGAGATAAGCTTTAGTCTTGCAACTAAAACAGATATCGTACTAAGTGTTTTTGACCTTAGTGGTAGAAAGATCAAAACGATTTCAGGTTCTTATGACGCTGGTGTTCATGCGGTAAGATTACTTGGAGAGGATCTTCAAAATATTAATGGCATTATGTACTATCAATTAGAAGCAGACGGATTTGTCGAAACTAAAAAGATGATTCGTTTAAAATAAATGTAGGGCCTTAGTCAGTTTTTAATCAATGGCACAGCGGCTTCGTGAAAACGGAGCCGCTTTTTTTTGGTTGTATCAAATATTTAGATAGGTCTAAAATTTTATTTAAATTTACTTAATACATAATACAATGGAAGCAATAGAATTCATTCTCAGTAATTCAATGGGTATCAAAGCTATAGTGGCTTCGAGCTTGGTTGGCTTGTTGTGTGGTGTATTGGGTTGTTTTGTTGTACTTCGAAATATGTCTTAATAGGGGACGCCTTGTCACATGCTATCTTACCTGGTATTTTCTTTGCTTTTATTCTTGTTGGATATAGTACAGTAGGATTTTTTATTGGCTCTGTTACTGCGGGATTGGTTACAGCTTTCGCTATCTCATGGATACAATATAATGTGCAAACGAAGAATGATGCTGCCGTGGGAATTGTATTTACCTTTATGTTTTCCATTGGTGTCATAGGAATAACGTGGATCCAACATCATGGAAGCGTACATTTAGATCTCGAACATTTTTTATTTGGGAATGTACTTGGTGTTAATGATGAAGATATCATGTTGACACTGGCAATAACGGTGTATACCATAATTGCAATTATAGTTTTTTATCGGTCTCTTTTTATTACAACATTTCAACCAACGATTTGCGCAAGCCATGGGAATTTCGGTCAAAACCATGCATTACTTCATGATGCTTTTACTTTCTTTCGCTGTAGTGGCTTCCTTACAGGCTGTAGGAGTAATTTTGGTTGTTGCCATGCTAATTACACCAGCTTCGACGGCATTATTGTTATCCAATAAACTAAAAAAAGTCTTAGTTCTTTCGGGATTCATTGGAGTTTTTTCTTCACTTTCTGGTTTGTTCCTTGCTGTGTTTTTTGATACAGCTCCTGGTCCTACTATCGTTGTGATGTCAACTATATATTACTTTTTTGCGGTGTTGTTTTCTCCTCAAAAGGGAATAGTTTTTAGTTATTTTCGAAATAAAAAAGAAAGATTCGAGTAGCCAGAGAAGATATAGTAAAACAAATATTTAAGTCTAAAAAGGAGTTACCAAGTATTGCCAAAATATCACAACGAATTGGATTTTCAGAAAATTATATTAAAAACCATATCAATAATTTGCGTTCGGAAAATATAGTAGCTGGAACGAATTCAGAACTTATTCTAACTGAAAAAGGGAAAAAGATCGCCCAAAAATTAATCAAAGCCCACAGACTTTGGGAAACCTATCAAGTTAACGAAATGGGCTTAAGTTCAGATCAAATTCATGATGAGGCAGAACGAATGGAACATCATTTTTCGGATCAAATGATCGACAAGCTTGATGAAAAACTAGGTTTTCCATTGAATGACCCGCACGGCTCTCCTATACCAGGAAGAATAATAAGTATAGTAAACCTCAAGCTATTCTCGTATTTTAATATCGAAAAAGAACAGGGTAATGCCGAAATTGAAAGTTGGTTGTGGGATCAAGGACTAAGACATATTGACCGATTTAGTTTGATAGAAAAAACTGAAAAAGAATTGATTCTAATGCATACCGATAAAAAAATAATTCTACCAATTGATATTGCGCAAAAATTAAAAGTAATACCTATTAAATAATTTCTAAAACTGTCTGTATAGGGGTATGTGCCGTATAATGGTGTCTACTATATAGAAAGGTCAAGGTTAGACCTATATAGTTAAGAAGTTAAGTATTTTGAAATAATTAAAAGGAAGGGGAATTAAAGTTTTTCTCTTCCTTTTTTAATGCCCCTAATTTAAAAATCTCTGAATCGCCTCCATTCAAAGAGACTCTTTCCTAGAATTTTTTCTTCTTAAAAGCACGTACCTTTGTGATATAAAATATTGATCATGCGCGTTCTTTTATTTTTCTATATGTTGATAGTCATGGGATCTCAAGCATTCTGTCAAGCGTCCGAATCCATTAACTGGATGAGTTGGGATGAGGCCATTGCTTTGAATGAAGAAAATCCAAAGAAAATGTACATAGATCTTTATACCGATTGGTGTGGTTGGTGCAAGAAGATGGATAAAACAAGCTTTATAGATCCTACATTGGTGGAGTACCTAAATGAAAATTTTTATGCGATTAAATTTGATGCGGAACAAAAAACTCAAATAAATTTTAATGGGCATAGTTTTGAATTTCAAGGAATAGGACAAAAAGGAACACATCAGTTAGCAATTGCGTTGGTTGATGGACGCCTTGGATATCCTGCATTTGTTGCATTGGATGAAAATCATGAAAGACTTTTTATTTCCCCCGGATATAAAACAGCCAAAGATGTGTTAAAAGAATTGACTTTTGCGAGGGAGGAAAATTTATAAAACAATGAGTTGGTCGGAATACAATCAATAAAATTCCCTCATAGTTGATTGATTTTTAACGACGTTAAACTTCGACAAAATGATTTGAGATAAACATCCCGATGATTTGATTTCGGATTTGCTTTAGAGAAAGTAAATGCATTAATATCATTTACGTTTTATCTTTTCACTTAAGAATTAATAATTAAGCAATGAATTGAGGCAAAAGACACAGGGATAGCCTAGTTATCACGGGTATTTTTAACGAAGAGTCTTGTAGATTAAAATTAATTATTTGTGACAATTATAAGCTTAAATGGTATAAAACAAAAACTGGAGTTTAAGATTCAGCAGAGTTACAAACTGTTTAGCTATTTATCAATGTAGATTTCTACTTACATTCTTAAGTTTGGAATTTTCTAGATGTAGAAGTATTATTTCAATTTAAAATCCACCGTAATGGTACCGCATTGCTCTTCGATGCTAGTAGGGGTGAATTTATATTTAAGTGCTTCTTTTTCTGCTAGGTCCACGAGATAGCCATCCGTTGTGGTAGAGCCTTTTTGAGTAAACTTACTACTGATCACTCTTCCTTGAGTGTTTACACAAATTTTCACAACTACTGTTCCTGTCTTTTGACTATTATCACGAAAAGCTGGTTCGTACATCAATCCACGATTGCTCAGTCCTCCGCCTATTCTTCCAGAGCCTTTTGATATCCCTTCCAATGCCTTTGCGTCAGGCTTGCCAAGAGGATCTCCTTGAGTTCCCCCAGTCGATCCCTTAGTTGAATTGTCAGATTTATTAAAAAGACTTCCAAATTTTGATTTGCTATCTTCGTATTTCTTTTGGTTTTCAGCTTCTTTCTGTTCTTTTTTTAGTTGTTCTTCTTTCTTTCTTTCTTCGTCTTTCCTTCTTTCTTCGCCCTCAAGCATTGCTTGTTTTTCGGCTTCTGAAATCTCCGGAACTTTGGGGGTAGGAGAGACAACAATTTTTTTAACAGCTTTGACTTCTGAAACTTCGTCTGAAATTTGAGACTTCACGGCAAGGACTTTAGCCTTTGTTGCCTTTGTTGGAGCAGATTTTGAGGCTTCCGATAATGGTTTACTGGACTTTTTACTTGGAGCAGCTGCTACTGGTGTTTTAACAACAGTATTTGGCTCTCCTGCGTCCGGTTCGCCAAACATTACCATTACACCTTCCAATTGTTCAGGCGGATCCATATAGCTAAGACATGGAATCAATAAACATAGAAATAACAAGATATGCACAGCCACACTTATGATAAAAGCGGCTTTTTTATTCTCTTCTTCTTTTTCTTGATGTAGTACAAGCTGTTTCATATATTATAAAACGTTTTAATGCGTAAATCGTTGTACTCAAGTCGGTTAATTCTTTCCTAAAATTGAAGCTGTATTTTTAAAAACTAAATTTGACTATTTAGGATCAGTCAATATCGCACTAACTCCATATCTGTAGGCCATATCCATAACAGCAACAACGTACTGATTAGGAACTTGATCATCTGGTGTAATGACAATAGATAGTTTTTTATTTTTTCGTTTTAATTCTCTAACCTGTTTTTCTAAACCTGATTTGGAAATTTTACTTCCATTCAGAAAATAAGTTCCACTCTTTTCAATAGTAACTTTTGTTGGAGCTTCTTTGGATGGTGGAGCACCGCTAGACTTTCCAGGCAATTTCAAATTCAACGCATTAGGAATCACCATTGACGAAGTCAACATAAAGAAAATAAGAAGCAAGAATATAATGTCTGTCAAGGACGACATATTAAATTCTGCATTAACCTTAGATCTTTTTTTCATTCCCATAATACAATATTTATTTTCTGGTATCCGTGGCAATAATAGCTTTCAATCGATTTCTACTAGCAATAGTCATGACCTTGTTCACTTTCTGCCAAGGAACACCAACCTCTGCAACAATAGTAACCGTAGCATTCTTTTGATTGCTTTGTCTTGATTTTTCGGACACAATTTGTCGTTCTAATTTAGCCATGGATGTTGGTTTACCATTAAAAGTAACCCGTCCATCTTTGGTCATCATAACTGCTAAATCCGTAGGTGCGACGGTTTTAGAATCAGATTTAGGCAATTCGATATTAATTTGAACCATAGACGAAGTAAGCATAAAAAAGATAAGCAACAAGAAGATGATGTCCGTTAGTGAGGACATACTAAATTCTGCGTTAAGTTTATTTCTCTTTTTCATAGCTATCTACAGTTTAGACTTCTTATTGATCTTTAACCTATGCACTTGGCTCTTGCAATAAATCCATAAAGTCAGTAGCGGTACGCTCCATTTTAAAGATTACTTCATCAACACTAGCAACAAGTAAATTGTAACCTACAAAGGATACAATACCGATCAAAAGTCCAAATGCTGTTGTTACAAGTGCTTGATAAATACCACCTGCCAGTACATCTGGTGTTACGTTTTGTTCAGTTGCCATTTTATAGAATGCCATAATCATACCTGTAACCGTTCCAAAGAATCCGATCATAGGCGCGGCACCAGCAATACTTGCCAGAGTTGACAAACCTTTTTCCAACTTAAAAATCTCAAGATTACCCACGTTTTCAATTGCAGCATCAATATCTCTTAAGGGTTTACCAATTCTTAAAATTCCTTTTTCTATCATTCGTGCATATGGAGAATTAGTATTGGCACAAATTGTCTTTGCACCATCAATGTTTCCTGCTGCTACAGCCGAACGTATATTATTAATAAAATTATTGTCAATCTGAGCAGCCTTTTTTATTCCTAAGTATTTAGTAATGAATATAAAAACGGCAATAAATGACAAAACCAATAGTATGGCAACGATAATCATTCCCAGGGGCCCACCTTTCATGATTATGTCTATCAAATTTTGAGTAATACTCGTTTCTTCTGGTTTTGCTTGTAAAAAGAACATGCCTAAATTGAACATCTTGTTTTAAGTTTTTTCTACGAATAAGGTAGATTATAAAAAATACAAAGTTAGCTATAAAAGAATATATAACAAATTTTTATTATGTGTTAATAAAAATTCTCCAAATAGTCATATTTCTTCAATTATTAACTTTATTTAATGATAGGGTAGACTTACATTTGCATCTCAAAAATAAATAACGTTTAAATGCCTAGAATTCTTATAAATGACGGAATACATTCTACAGGAGAGCAAATGTTGCGCGATGCAGGGTTTGATGTAGAAACTACAAAAATTGAGCAAGATGCCCTAATGGAAAGACTTCCAGGCTTTGATGCGATTTGCGTTCGAAGTGCAACCAAGGTCAGAACCGATCTAATAGATGCCTGTCCAAATCTTAAAGTTATTGGAAGAGGAGGTGTCGGCTTGGATAATATTGATGTTGAATATGCTCGATCCAAGGGTGTTAAAGTCGTAAATACACCCGCAGCGTCGTCTAGATCTGTTGCAGAATTGGCGTTTGCTCATTTATTTAGTGTAGCAAGATCTTTGTATTTATCCAATCAGGCAATGCCAATTTCGGGAAATACTGAATTTAAATCGTTAAAAAAATCATATTCTAAGGGATTTGAACTTGCAGGAAAAAAATTGGGTGTCATTGGTTTAGGGAGAATCGCGAGAGAAACCATCAAATTGGCATATGGGATTGGTATGGATGTGATCGCAGTTGATCCATTTGTTCCGGAGGCAAATATAGAAATGGAAGTTGCTGGAAGTAAAATAACCAAAAACCTTAAATCTGTTTCATTAGACGAAATGTTGAGTCGTGCAGATGTAATAACATTACATATTCCTTTTACAGGAAAAGCGGTTTTATCGACTGAGGAATTTGTGAAAATGAAGGATGGAGTAATTATTATTAATGCGGCTAGAGGGGGTACAATTGATGAAGAAGCTTTGCTGGCTGCCATTAATTCTGGCAAAGTAGCGGCAGCTGGATTGGATGTATTTGAAAACGAACCAAGTCCAAGAAAAGACCTATTGGAGCATTCTAAAGTTTCTGTAACGCCTCACATTGGAGCTTCTACAGGAGAAGCTCAAGAGAAGATAGGAATAGAGTTGGCGCAGCAGTTGATTGATATTTTAGGTTAGAACAATTAGTTTCAAGAACTAAAAAATGGTATCCAGTTGAAATTGGATATCATTTTTAATTTATAATAAGAACAGCACGTAAAACACTTGCTTCTTAATTAATCAACAACAATTTATGTTACCGTTATCTCCTTCACTAAACGGCATATTACCCCCACATCCTTCAAAAATACCAAAGTGAGTATCCCATGTTCCGTAAAATTCAAAATACTTTTTAAATCTAGTGTCATGAAGCATTTTATAACTATTTCCGCAAACAGTTATGACTTTTCCTTTAGGGAAATAATGATGTGCATCTAGAGTAAAAGCATCTTCATTTTCCGAAACACCTCCCTTGTAGGCGACCGCTTGCCCGTAGTCTTCACAATCAGATTCAAGCCCTTCTATTTTCATTAGTCGATAGGTAACCGAAAAGAACTTAATATCACCAGTAATCGTTTGTAGGTCCTCATTTTCAATGGTAATTGGCTTGTCTTCAACGGATCTTGGATCAGTAAAACCAGCATTTTTTGCTATGTTTAAAAAGTCATTCCAATACAGAGCCCCGCTTAAGCATTCGCCCCAAAGCACTTTGTTTTCTTGAAGCGCTTTAGGAATTCTTCTGTCACTATAAACATCTGAAAAATACATTTCACCTCCTGGTTTTAATAGATCATATGCGTCTTTAAAAACTTTGCGTTTGTCCGTGGCAAGATTTATTACACAATTGGAAATTATTAAATCAAAACTTCCTTTTTCTAAATTGAGTTCATCTAGTTTTTCTATATTTCCTTTTATAAATTGTACGTTGGATTTTGCATAGCCAAACTTTTCACGGTGGTACTCAATATGATTGTTGGCAACTTCCAATTGTTCGTCAGTCATATCCACTCCTACTACTGAGCCGGATTCGCCAACTAGTTTGCCAGCAATGTAACAATCTCTACCACTTCCGGATCCTAGATCTAATATTTTTAATCCTTCTAATGCCGACGGAATAGTTAAGCCACAGCCATAATATTTATTTTGCACTTCATCGGCGACCAAACGTAATGCCTCCAATATATGTTTTGGTGGTTTGGTTAATGTACAACAAGCATTTGTTTTTAGATCTTCAGATTTTTCAAGTTCTGTTCCATAGTACTCTTGCACTTCTTCATGTTTATTGCTTGTCATCAACATTTTTACTTTTTTAATAGCGAATGCAATTTAAATCAATCGGTTATACTATAATAATTTGAATAAAGATTCCAAGCTTCAAATGTTTAACTTGTCAATCGATGAATCAGTACAAACGAATAACAGATATCACATAATTTAGTTCTTAATTCGTTTACTTAATTTGTTCTAATGTAAAGATAGTTATCTCTGGACGTACATTAAAGCGAACTTGCCAGAGATGTCCTAATGCTCTGTTGATGTATAATTTTTTGCCATGTTCTAAATTTATTAAACCAGAAGAATATCGTTTGTTTTTTACGGGAAGAATGGGAGGAGGTAAAAAAGGAGCTTTACATTGCCCTCCATGGGTATGACCAGATAAAATCCAACTGTCATAATCTCCCCAAATATTTAAGTCACAAACATCAGGATTATGACATAATATAATATTTGCAGCATCTAGATTTAAATGTGGAATAATCTTAAATGGATTAAAGTTTGGACTCCAATAATCATCAAGACCAGTTATGGTCAGATTCGAAATTTCTGTTTTGCTATTTCGTAATACTTCAATTCCAGACTGTTCGAGAATTTTGGTGATTGTATTTGCTACATCATTCTGAGCCCAATTTAATCCGTAATCATGGTTGCCCAAAATTCCAACGGTAGTAAGGGAGCCTTGTACTGCATGTTTAAGCACTTCTTTCAATTGATCAAATTGCTCTTTATTTTCAAAGCTGACATAATCACCAGTGTAGACAACTATATCAGGTTTATGTTTTTTTGCTTCTATAAATGATTCTATTAAAAAGGAATAGTCAAATCTATTGCCAACATGAATGTCACTAATCTGCATTAATTTTTTACCTATTAAATTTTCTGGTAAATTTTTAATGGGCATTTTAATTTTTACAAATTCCAACCAAAAAGGTTCAATTTTCCAAGAGTAAACGGAAGTGCTTAGTGCAGCTGTAGTTATGCCAATAAGTGATTTTATAAATGTATTGCGTTGCATTTATTGATTTATAAACCTTTAAACGCCAAGCTACATTCGAAAAGTTTAACCTCAATATTAAAATAGATGAGCTGGCAAGAAAGAGCGACCAATTGTTCTACTGACTTATATTAAAAGTAACTTTACCATTCTTTACCGGACTTATATACAGTCCCTTTAAAATGAGCTACGAGTTTTTGATCTTGATTATGAACTGCAATCTCATAGATAGAAAATTGGTTACCCTCTTTAACCGAACTACTTTCGGCTGTAAGTACATCCTTCTCAACAACCGACCGAGTGTGTGATATGCTAGTTTCAATAGAAACCGCTTGTTTGCCTTGACTGTTGGATGCAAAGGCAAAACAACTGTCGGCTAGAGAGTAGGTTATTCCACCATGTGCTATACCAAATCCGTTAAGCATTTCTTTTCTGACAGTCATGGTAGCTTTACAATACCCCTTTTTAATTTCTACAATTTCAATGCCGAGCCATTTCGAAAATGCATCCTTGTCATACATTTGAGTATAAACGATTTCTTTTGATTTGTCCATTATGAAAGAAATTTAGCTTTTTCTGAATTCATTTTTCTAAGAAGAGGACTTACACGATAACGGTCATAATGATATAGATTGTAAAGAGTGTCAAGTGTGTTGACCACATGATCTATTCCCAAATCGTTGGCCCATGCTAGTAACCCTTTAGGGTAGTTAACTCCTTTAGTCATTGAGATTTCTATATCTTCTTGTGATGCGATGTTTAGGTAGACTGCATCTGCTGCTTCGTTGATGAGCATACATATTATGCGATTGCTTATATTTTGTCCTAAGTTTAAATCTTTCGTAGCATCAATGTTTTTGACATCATCGCCATAAGCATAAAATCCCTTTCCTGATTTTCTACCTAAGTAACCTGCTTGAGACAATCTAAGTTGAGTGAAACTAGGCTTGTATTTAGGATCAAAATAGAACGATTTCCAAACGGTTTCTGTAACCTTATAATTCACATCATGTCCGATGTAATCCATTAATGTAAATGGCCCCATTCTAAATCCAGCTAGATCAGTCATGGCCCAATCAATGGTGGCATGATCTGCAATTCCTTCTTCAAGAATTTGAATGGCTTCACTGTAAAATGGACGTGCAATTCTATTAACA
The DNA here is from genome assembly GCA_947561585.1 of Caprella mutica. Taxonomy (NCBI): domain Eukaryota; kingdom Metazoa; phylum Arthropoda; class Malacostraca; order Amphipoda; family Caprellidae; genus Caprella; species Caprella mutica. The sequence continues at coordinate 952 of CANNZV010004335.1, read as the reverse complement.
ATAAAGCCCGGAGTATCTTTTGCTAAGACAGTTAACTTACCCCACGAAGAGATGATATCAACACTTGCCTTAATGGTTTCTTTGTCTGTTTGAATAGCAGGTATGATCTCCACAAGCTTCATTAAAGGTGCAGGGTTAAAGAAATGTATCCCAACAAATCTCTCTGGTTTATTAAGAGAAGCTGCTAATTCTGTGATTGCCAAAGAAGAGGTGTTACTTGCAATGATGCATTCATCAGAAACAATGGTTTCTAATTTTTGAAAGACAGAACTTTTAATCGAAAGATCCTCAATTATGGCTTCAATAATAAGAGAACAATCATTAAAACTATCCATAGAATTTATAAAATATAGGCGTCCAAATATTTGCTTTACTTGGACATCTGTCAATTTTCCTTTTTCTACTGACCGATTTAAAAATCGTTGAATATTATTTCTGGCTTTTACTACTGCATCTTCGTTTACATCAAAAAGCATCACTTCACATCCCGCGGTTGCTGCAACTTGAGCAATACCACTCCCCATTGCCCCTGCTCCTATTATTCCAATCTTCTTCATTATTGACTTTGTTTAAATTCAAATTGAAGATAGGAAAAGAAGTTTGATAAGCGTTTATTCGTATTTGGAATAATAGAATTTTTGATCCTATCTAGAAGAAAGTTGATTATAATGATCTATTATGTTCGTTATTTAAATTATCGATAATAAAAGTCGGTTGGAATCATAGCATTCGAATTTAATAATTTCATAAATAAGAGGAAATATTTATATTACAATTATGAAAAAGACTTTGTTTGTATTTGTTATTAGCGCTATTTCTGTACTAGGCATTAGTCAAGATTACTTTTCATCCTATAAATCAGGAAAAAATTATATCAAGAAAGGAGGTATTACTCAATTTGGAAACAAAGTTATCATAGTTGCATGTGAAACGTGCAATGGATTTACAGGCG
>CANNZV010004334.1:0-43033 GCA_947561585.1 Caprella mutica | reverse complement strand
CACAAAGCTTTACTCTTCAATACCTACCATACTAGGAATACCAATATTGATAGGTTGTGACAATTGAGTGATTTGTGACGTGATATAAGCAAGGAAACAAATTTAAAGAGAAAGTTAAGGGTTCAGCAGGTTAAATAGTTCATTTAATATATATTTATTTATTGTATTATCCAAATTAATAACAATTTTTTTAAACAAATTTACCATCTTCAATTGTTTTAAATATGATTTCAAGTGTTGCTGTTATGACGTCACGCACACAACACACCTCGATTGTCCTTACAATATTTCAATTCTAGTTCCCGCTTTTGAAACCAGAAATAGGCGAGTTTATTTAAACAAGAGCATTAGTTCACACTTACTTGAAGAATTTGCTCCTAGCAGCTAGGATGGCTTTATGCACTGGCACCTCCTCTCCCTCAACCAGTAGAATGGCGTCATGGTGCAAACCTGCAAGAAGGCTGCTAATGTGACTAGAAAAAGTCTTCAAATTCTCTGCAGTGTTCATTATCTCTCGGAAAAAAAATCTTTTTTATCACGAAAGATAAAAAAGGAGCAATATGTAAAAGAATTATGTTAACTTAATTTCTTTGCAATTTTAACCTTTCAGAGGTGGTGCTGCGTCTGTGAGGCCCATACCATACTTTTTGAACATTTATTTTTTTATTTTTCAGATAAACCTAAATTATTATTTTTCCAGTACCTTTTAATTAGATGTAGTTTAACCTACTATGATAAGATCAAAGCCTAAAAGTGATTAGTCCAGCATATTTATTGGAATTAAAGGTAAAATGGGTCTCTGAAACCCATCGACACCATTCATGTGTGGAATTGGTTTTCTAGAATTATTACCTCAAATATCATTTCTTTTCTTTTTCAACTAGAAAATGTATTGCAAAAGTAGATTTACACTATTTATTTACAAGGCTTATCATGCATATCGGAGAAATTCATTGTTTGCTTGATGATAGTGTACATTGCAGGTGTTTCAATCGTAATTTTCTTTTTGCACCAGGCAAATTAAATGTTCAAATTTTAAGTTTTTATTTATTCATTCACTCTTCCAAATCAGACTTTCTAAATGCTGGAAAATTGGATAAAAACAGCTATGGGTCTGTCAGACCCAGTGCCACCATTGAAGTTAAATAATATAGCGCCAGCTTCGGGAGGTTAATATTACAGGTAAGGCTAGTACAGCGGACAGTACATGTACCGAAAAAAGTGTCCGCTATGCCGATAAATGGATGCTTTGTGCGACTGAGGTTTTACTTTAACATTTAAATTTCATAAGTTTTCTTTAACAACATTTTTTAATAACGCGAATGAAGGTAAACAATCTCAGATTATTTTACCTTCATTAACATTTATTAATGAAACTCATATAAATGAACGAAATATTAAGTTAGGTAAAAATACAACAGAGATACTAGCAACTGTGGAGATATATGAATTACGTGAAAATATAGGATAGTTGCTCCTTTTCTTAATTTCTATAGAACTTTTTTAATCGAAGAAAATATATAGGAAAAGGGTAACATAATCAAATTACTGAAAATCTGAAAATCAATACATTAAGTGTTGATTGTAAATTATTATACCTCTAAATATAATCCATGGATGACTAGATATTTTGTAGACGAATAGAATATTATTTAAACCATATGATTTGAAGAGGTCGTTAGAACGGACAATTTCGCCAATAATTGAATTACTAACTGAAGTATAACTACAGGTGAAACTTTGATTATTTGATAAACTTAGCTGCTTAAACTTAGTCATTACTATATATAATAATTTTTCTTATCAATTACGAACAATGCATTGCTTAAATTGTATTCTCATTACTTCATTTCTTAATTATTAATATCATTTTTTAAATTACCTTCGCAGAATGCGGGAAGGTCATATTTTCATCGGAATTTATTTATTTATCATCTTTGTACCGAAAAGGTATCTTAACAGATAACGAGTTAAATGATTGAGCCGTCTTGGTATATTTTATCCACTCACGCTCAATCATTTACCTCGTTATCTGTTAAGATACCCTTTCGGTACAGTAACCACTAACCAGGTTAGTGCACGAGAATAGCGTGTACGGTTTTTAAAGAGATAGAATTTTTCATTGAACAAAGTATTCCCGTACCTTTTGTGAATTGGCATTTTATTCCCAATGTACGTACTAACATAACTTATGTGTTCTATGAAAGATTCTACATATCAAAAACCTTACACGCTATTACTCGTGCACTAACTTGGTTACTGTACCGAAAGGGTATCTCAACAGATAACGAGCGTGAGTGATTAAAGGTCCTCACCAGGCTCCGGGGAAAAAATTAGTTTATTACACAATATTATAGAACTAAGGTCTACGATCATTATTCTGCAAACTGAATACAATTCGGTTCAGTATATATTGTATTATTTGCTTTTAAAGTTTTTTAATACTCTGTGGGCAACAATCGAGCGAATCTCCAACCTGACGCTGAGAATGAAGATTGTACACTCTTTGTTTTGATTTCAAATTTAGATTTTTAAACAAACAATGCGTTCGTGGCCTTCTTTTAAGATATTAATTGTTTCGAAAAGTATATAAACGTTTCTATAATAAGTTCATCAAAATTTAAACCTTTAAACGAATAACAAATAGATTTATTAACCCAAATACCTAGTTGACAATCAAAATAAATGGTGTACATTCTTCTTCTTCAGACTGAAAATTAGAAAGTCGGAAGTAAAGTAGGTTTTGTAGAGTTTGGATTATGAAAATCATTAAAAGGATATAAAATCAAAAATACGCTATCCAATTTTATGGGGTTTGCAGTAAAATGATAAGAAACGTTAGCCTAGTTGATTTAAACAATAAAAAAATTTGCTTGGAGGGGACCTTTAAAATATACCAAGACGGCTCAATCATTCACCTCGTTATCTGTTAAGATACCATTTTGGTACAATCTTGTTATTCGCTTAACTGAAAAAGTGTTGTTTAACCAAATTACCTGAAATTAGGTGAAACGATTGGTTCATGTCCAGTGACCTGCTGCTAGAATTTTGGAAGCGACCCGGTCAAAAAGCAAGGTCATGATCATTTTTAACTCAAAAAGTATTGAACCATATTGCATGAAACTTGGTGTGACGATTGGTCAATATACAGGAACCATTTTGTTATATTTTGGGAGCATTCGGGTCAAAGTTCAAAGATCAAGGTCAAGGCCATCTGTAACTTAATAACTCCAAAAGAATTCAACCAAATTGTCTGAAATTTGATGGGACGATTGATCAATGTCCAGGAACGATCTGGTAGAATTTTGGATGCGATCCGGTCAAAGGTAAAGGTCAAGGTCATTTATAACTCGATAACTCAAAAAGTATTGAACCATATTGCATGAAACTTGGTGGGACGATTGGTTTTTATCCAGTTAACAGCTTCTTAAATTTTGCGAGAGAACGGACTAAGAGGAGGCAAATGTATGCGCTCTACCAAGTGCACATAATCTAGTTTCTTAATAGGAGCCAGAGTTTAACAGTTAACTAGCATTGGTTCAGGATGCTAGGTGGCATATGTTCAAGACCCTATTTTTTTATAGATAAGTAAAAGAAATGAACAATAAAAACACAACTTTGAAGTTCAATCGCCATTTTCGCTTTTCTTTTACACGAAACCCTTATGAAATGATTTTGAATATCTCGATATTAACATGCAAATACGAGGAATTATGAGTCGCTCGGTCACAAACAAGAAATGTGACGACTTGGTGACGTCATGTTTTTGCGTCGTCTACTTTATGATTACCATACTCTTTATGTTCCTGTACCCTGATGCAAAGAATGTATTTAAAATTATATTTGCCATATTTTAAATGTAAATGATGCACGATCAGCTTATGAACAACCATATGGAATTCTATCAGTTACGATATTATCCTTGACTAGTATTTATATAGGTATTTAGCACCGTACAATATAATAATAAATTCCACTTCACCTTTCGTCTAGCACGCACAAAGGCAGCACTTGGTGTTCTTTTGGCACACAGACTAGCTACCACTCGCGCCTGGGCGGGAAACAGTGATTTATCTTCTTTGAAAGAAAATTTATTTAGCCATGACTGCTTTAAAAATTCTAGGATAATATAGCGAAGGATGGTCAACTAATTGAAGAACAGTATGTTTGTAATGACCTTGATACTTTGATAGTAAATTTCATCCATTAATAATGTATATTTTGTTTATTGTTACAATAGTGCCGGTGTTAATTTTTTTACCTCTGGCTCTTTTTATCTAGATGATCAGTTCTCCTTATATCTTCCATACGTTTGTCTAGGGACGCTCTAACACTGTTAAGAATTTATGCAATCATTTTTAATTCCTTTTTTAATAAGTTAGGTAGCCATTTTCATTTATCCTGTGATATAATGAGTACTTACAATTACTTATGAAAGATAGTTCATTTTTGTTTTTATTATGAATAATTTTCACATGAAAAAATGTAATTAAATATCATTTATTAATTCATTTTAATGCAAATGATAAATCTACTACCAAAATATGTAACATTCTACGTACCTCAATAAAATCTACCACCTCATTATAATTACTCAGTTTCCCTTGCAATTTAAAAACGAAAAGAAAATGGTACAGGCACTAAGATTCCATCTTATGGCACTGCAAAGCACACTGTGTGCCCACTCCTGACTCTAGCACGACTTGCCCATCACCAAACACTCCAAAGTAAGGTAATATTATCAGTGTTATTACTGGGAGATAAGATAAGGAAACATATTAATAATATATACATGGAAAATTACTATCAATTGAGTGCATTAATAACGTTTACATAGATTTTATTATGTAGAATATTGAAGAGAGATAAATGAGTTTTTCATTCAAATCTGATAATCTAATTACAACCAAATTACTTTAATTCCATTCCTCTTATCTATACAGTCATCTCTCTCATCACTCACAGTCAGATATTATATTCGGCAAAGGGGCTATTATTTCGGATACACATTAATCGTACTTTATCATGAAAAACATAATTTTAGACACCGTCATTAAAATCATGTCGGTTATATCTGACAGAAGACTTACTAGAAGTCATTTGTATTTAATATAAATTATGATTGCATTTTCGTTGAATTAATTATCGTCGTATATAGGTATTCTTTTTATCATCCATTATATTTTACTGTCCCTACTGTTGAGAGTTACTTTGTACATGACAAACTAGCTAAGAGAACTTTACTGCAGTAGAACTCATCTATAATGAGATACTGAATGTAGATTCCTGAGTAAAGAAATAGCCTCTACAAGGTGACACAAAAGTTCAGCAATACAATTTGTTTCATTGTAAATAAAATAATTATATGTGAACTAATGTTTCACAGTTAATATTGAACTAATGTTTCACAGTTAATATTGTTCATCAAGATATAAAATTTACAACAAGTGTCATCTCTTATTTTTAAGAAGTTAATGGCCCTTTCAGTGGAAAGTCAAGGTTGTGATAGAAGAATTTCACTGAGCAGGAAAGTTCGCATCTGATTAAATAGGATGGAATTCTGCGTGTGGTAAGTATTGGAGAAGAATGTGTGCAGATATTCTCATGCAACTGTAAAATAAAAACTAAACTGTTAGCGAAAACTCAAATGAAAATCAGCAAAACTGCCAATGGATGAGTTGCGTGCAGCGGTTGAAGCAACTCCGCCAGACTGGAGGCCGTCATTCGAATATAGGAGAAGGGTATATTGATTAAACTTCTTAACATGTCTTCTCAGTGCTCTCTATAATATATTTTGAGCACTCTTCATGTTGCTTTACCAATTTAAATGTTTTACCTGATATATTTTGTTTGTCTCAGAACTTTTGTATCACCTTGTATAGTGAACAAATTTAGTTTAGTTTGCCATCAAGTGGCCATTAGTTTTCTCTTCTATAGCTGCTCTCTAATTCAGTTTTAGTTTAGTTTAGTTTCGTTTTTTTATAAATATTTGAATTTGCTCCACAGTAGAGAAACTAAATGTCTTCGATGGAATAAATAAGATGCATCGTATCACTGCATATATATTCTTTGCCAATATCCACTTTTTCCATTCTAAGATAATGTTATCGAACCACAAACACGAGAAGTGATCAATTCTCAGACACTGACAACTGAGGCTAAAAAGACGAGGATTTGAGGGAGAGACAAGAGGGGAGAATTTATAGGACCTGAGATTTGCTCGCTAGAGCCTTGCTTTCATTTCGATAATTCGTTAGTCATTGGAGAAAACTAGATAAAAAGAGAGAGGAATAAGGAATATCCTTATATAACAACTTGTATTTGGATTTTTGTTTATTTTTTGTAATCTTTCAAAGTATCGTATAGTGATTTTTTCAAATGAATTATTAAATTTTATTGAAATAATTTGATCCTATCAGATTGCAACCTCAAATCTCTATAAAATGCACTTTGTGTTACGGTACTTTGTGTTACGGTACTTTGTGTTACTGTACTTTGTGTTACTGTACTTTGTGTTACGGTACTTTGTGTTACTGCACTTTGTGTTACTGTACTTTGTGTTAGTGTACTTTGTGTTACTGCACTTTGTGTTACTGTACTTTGTGTTACTGTACTTTGTGTTACTGTACTTTGTGTTACTGTACTTTGTGTTACTGCACTTTGTGTTACTGTACTTTGTGTTACTACTTTGTGATACTGCACTTCGTGTTACTGTACTTTGTGTTACTGTACTTTGTGTTACTGCACTTTGTGTTACTGTACTTTGTGTTACGGTACTTTGTGTTACTGTACTTTGTGTTACTGTACTTTGTGTTACTGTACTTTGTGTTACTGTACTTTGTGTTACTGTACTTCGTGTTACTGCACTTTGTGTTACTGTACTTTGTGTTACTGTACTTTGTGTTACGGTACTTTGTATTACGGTACTTTGTGTCACTGCACTTTCTGTTACGGTACTTTGTGTTACTGTACTTTGTGTTACTGTACTTTGTGTTACGGTACTTTGTATTACGGTACTTTGTGTCACTGCACTTTGTGTTTCTGTACTTTGTGTTACTGCACTTTGTGTTATCGCACTTTGTGTTCCTTTAGGTTCAATATACACATAATTACTCCTCTGAATAGAATATTCCAATGCCAATATCCATTACAATACATTTCCCTCCTACATTGCAATGTTCTATTTTCTCTCCAGAATCAGCAAATACCTAACTCTCTAATTTGCTCTCTTGTTTTCCCACCAAATTTATCACTATTATTTATCGGAAATAATTACCAGCCATTGCTACATAAATAGAGGCTGTAACTTGGATACAAGAAAAGAATGTTCTTAGTTGAATTTAGTAGGCTTATTTAGTTAGAAACCTACTTTTAATTCAATGAGTTTTGTGTTTAATCCTTTAGCGGGCACTTTGTCCTAAACTCAAAATTCATGCATATAACGTGTAAAATTCTGCTTTTTAGAAGACATTTTTATTAATAGTTGTTTTTGTTTGAAATTCATGGTTTATCCGTAAATTTAGTTTTAAAATGTATTGCCCGTTATCCTGGCAAAATTCTCGTAATCAAAATATTATTATTTAGACCGTTTCATGTTTTTACTAAAGTCAAAAATGGTTGTGATGGGAATTATAAAGAACACACCTTTAGTATTTACATTGCATTTACAAAAATAGTACAGACTTCTGTCATAATAAAGGAGTCAGCTCTATTTCCTTCATAATTATTTCTTCATCTATCGAATGGGTAGGAGTCTGTTGAATATTTTGGAAATGACTAGTTATGGATGTGGAAAGAGGAGTATCTGCTACATGTGGGTATCTAGTGAGGAGAAAATAGAAATCTTTATTGCTAGATTTACTGCGAGTTTTCATCAAAAGTGGATGCCAATGATGTCCTTCACTTCTTCGATGTCAGTAGTAAACGATGCACACCCAACTTTCAACCTTGCATAAAGATATAGGTTCAGTATATGATGCATATCAAATCATCAAGTAGCTCCGTGGTCAATTTTTTCAATGAAAATATTTTATGGGCTTCAGAAGAGCTTCTGGTGACTGGAGAACAATATTAATAATTAGGTTGTGGAAGATGGAAAATATTATCAATCCTCCGAAAAATGCCACCCAATTTTTGGGAATGAAATGAAGATGCGGCAAAATTAAAAAGTAGCAAATGAAATATTTATTCAAATAGTGATTTGTGATCAAATTATAGTTAAAATGTCTACCTTATTGATGATTTTATGTTAAATATCTACACTATTTTAATGTGAATAAAGTGCACACTGTATTCTATCACACATGGGCATTATGTGATCATTGGTGAAACGGGCAATGTATTCCGTATGGGATTTGTGTAGATACTGATGGATCAGGCATGAAGCCCATTCGGGATAACCCAATTGTTATTACAGTTTTTTTCATGTTTTGGGAATTTCAGGTATAACATTTGCAATAACCGTAATTTATCTATATTTTGGTAGAATGTGAAATACTTACCACAATTGAGTAAGTCGCACAAGAAGCTTTTGATTGTAAAATAGGCTCCTAATTGTATGGTATGGAGTAGCACAAATTACTGTATTAAAAAAATATGAATATTTCTTACCACACACTATCAAAAGAAATCTGATTGGATTAATTGAAAGTCATGGTTCTTTTCTTTTGACTGAAACTTCTACCATACCGTATGTATATCTCGCGCATAGGTATTAACTTTCTTTTTCTCTCTCTAGTCTTTGTTTTATTTTCCTCATAGACGAAAAAGACTTCTTAGTTAATTTGCAGGTTCTTAGTCTTCGTTAATCAAGTTGATCAAATTAAATAACAATTGCCTTTATAATTCAATAATTACAATTAAATGGGGTAAATGAAAGTCACGGTAACACAATCTAATATAATAAATCAATTGGTTTACACTGTATAAAGTTTGAGTAAAATATCAAAATAAAATAAAATAACTTGTGTTTTATTTCCTCCTTGAATAGTGTTAGTAAGCTTGATTATAATAAGTCTATCGGCACTTAATTCACTCAGTCACTATTATGGAATGTTACTCAAGAGTTCTAGATCGATAGAGCTCGAACACTTTATGTTAGACACACGGTGTACCGGCGAACACGTCAAGGAGTGACGAAGAAGGGTTTGAACTGAACAACTGAAATGATTCTCAATTGGGTTTTATAGGGAGGTTGAAGGCCAAATGCGCCCAGAGTTTTCCCAGGTCTTGGGTGGTAAGTTCGGCTTTATCAAAGAGTTAAGAACGGCGACATCAAAGTTAATAATATAATTGAATTTGTGTTCTTGCATGAGTTTACATGAGTTTAGGTCTGAATAACATAGTCATAAATATGAGTCGATGTGAGTGTTCTCACATGAGTTTGGGACTGAATAACATAACCATAAATATGAGTTGGAATTTCCTAACACCTCTTCCTTGATTAGCTATTGAAGAGTAGTACATGATTATAAAGTTTATAATCTTGTTAAAGATTATAATCTTTATAAAGATTAAAATACTTCTGCGTATCAGTAAATTAATTAGGTCGATTGTTATAATTAGATCGATTGTTATAATCAGATCGATTGTTAATATCACTCCCGCCCCCCGTTAATACAGGTCAATTTCAACTTAGTCTCACATCAAGTGCCATCTCTTAGTTATAAAGTGTTAGTAAACAAATTCTAAGATTAGATTAAAATATAGGGAATATATGTTGTTATATAGAATATATAGTAATACCATTACTAAACCCCTACAATCTAACCTTATTTGAAAATATCCTAAGAATTTTCTTAAAATTTTTCAAATTCGAAACACAAATTATTCTATGAAAACAAAAAAAAAATAAACTATTAATTCATTAATTGTTTTATAGATTTAGAATTTCAGTCATAATATTTGATTTGCTAGTAAATTAGTATTCTCATCATAGAATTTGAATATTCAAAAAGTATGGTGACAATTCCAATCATGTATCCTGCCTTGGTTTACAATCTCAATTCAACTTAGAGTTGAGTTAATATCTCTGAGTTATCCTAGTCATATTCAGAAAATTACATCGAAAATAATCCCATTAAAACTAAAATTCAGTTTAAACATTATACATAGAAGAATATTATATTTAAAATATAATTGTAATCTTACTTTATGATTCTATAAATTGGAACTTTCGATCCTATTTCATTCAATCCTAAAATTCAAAACATTAAATCTGAAATTAAATATTTAGTTCCAGAGTTCAAATCGAACAATCCTAAGCATCAAACTCATAATTGTTAATAATTTATTTTAAAATATTTTGAAGTAAAAACCAAAACAAATGTTTCTGTTTTCCCTTTCTTAAACACTTAAATGGAAATGGTTTCCAAGTAAATGTTTAGTCATTGAAAACATAAATTTATTGTTCTACTTAATTTATATGATTCAATTATAAATCGCTATTAAATTTTATTCTTCCTTTCTTTTTCAAAAATTTGAAGATTATTTAATATTTTACTGCGTTATAATTCTAAGTAGTTTATAGCTATTTATTAACTACCTATTGTTTCCATTATAACTGTAAATTTATAATTGATAAGATTGAATAATTTTAATAAAGTGGACTGATTAGTAATTATTGTTTTTCAATTAATCTTGTGTTGACCCAGTTGAATTGGCCCAATCGTCTCATGATCGTCTCATGGGAACGTCTCATACAAGGTTCTCAACCTCGTCAGTGGTCTCATGGTCGGTTCCCAACCTTGAGAGGGAACTGATGACGTCTCTGGCCATCTCGGTTACTGTCGGCTTAGGTCAGTGATATGAGGGCAAGGTTGGTAGACGTGAGTCTCGGATTGAAGTTGTGTTGACTCAGCGGCCCTCATGGAAAACGTTCACAAAATAATTGATTAATATTATGAAACAATAAAAACATTATATAGCTATTACAATCGGATTACTATTTATAGATTTTATAACTTAAATTAAAATTCCTCTTAATTTTTTAGTCATTGAGAATGGAATTTACATGTTGGTGGTGCGTAATTTTTTTCTTCATTTAATTATTCAAAATAATAAAATAGCAAAATCTCTGTAATTTAAACATCTCCTAGACAACATCGAATTTCGAAAATTATTTGTATGCCTTTAAATGTATTCTATTTTTTCTTTCTTGCACCGTTGGTGTGGTTGGAACGGATGACAAATTTGGATACATAATATTAGTGTTAGTTCCTGTATTCACAAATTTTCGAGAATCTGTTGATAAGTCGTTCTTTTTCCTAGTTAGTGAAGAATTTCTAATCGCTTTTCTTACTGATTTAGATCTCTTTCTAATTTTATCATTCAAACTAGATCTAATGGAACTTTGTCGTGAGCTTGGTCTGCTTCGGTCTTGAAATTTGTGTAATTTATTTCGGATTCTTCTGAAACTATTAAGGTTCAAAGAGTCTCTGTGGAACTGAAATCTATCCAAGAACTTGGATCGTCGTCCCAATTCTACATTGTCTGTTGTATCGTCACTTTTCCTGAATTTCTTCCAATATATCACACCTATTAAAATTGAGTTAATTATCACTATAATCGAAATTATTCCGTAAGCCATCGTTGAGTAAATTTGTACTTCGTCTGTTGATAAATTAAAATCTTCAAAAGTGAAAGTTAATGATTCATTAATGGGTAACTTCTCTAATTGATTTTTAATGGTCTTATGGAGTGGATTCGTTGTGTTCACGTCAAAAATGGGTAATGAGGTAATGTCGAAAATACTGGTTTGATTATTTTCTACTAATAAGTCCTCCAATTGTATTTCCTTTTCTAATTTTGCAGGCCATGCTACTCCTGCAGTTTTGATGTCACAAGTATTTGGTACTATGTGTAATCCTGTTATCTGTTGTCTAATCTTTCCAGTAGGACAGTCTAGTTCTATGTTCCTACTAACGGTCGTGTAGATTAATCTATGTTGTGGAGTGTTGGTCAAGAATATTTCATGAGACATTCCTAGCCTCCGGAAATTGCATAATTTAATTATCTCTGTCGTATTTTCCCTAAAAGCTTCAATTTGACAGGAAGATTCTGTACCTTGCCATATAGGCTGATTTTTTATCAATAAATAGTTTTCGTCTACTGTCCTTAAATTTTGCTTCTGAGTCACTATGTATGTGGATCCGTCATACAACAAAATGTCATTCTCCAAATCTGCTATCATGATCTCGCTTTGTTGAAGTCTGATTGGTAAAGGAATAATTTGAAACGTGTCATAAGTATTTATATGAACTAATGGAATGATCATAATGTAATGATTTACTCCTACCTTTTTTATTTCAATTAATGGAATAATATCACCTATTGTTTCCCTAGATACTTTATCAATTGGAAATCTTAACTGAGGAAAATGTGCTTTTCCTTCCTTAAGTACTTCCTGAAAAGTCTTTATGTCTAATAGTTCAGAATTTAATAGTGAACCTCTCAATAGAGTGAGGGTGTTTTCGGTTGATTTTAATAACAGTAAAGCATTAGTAGCTGCTAATTTTAGCTGAGATAATTGCCAAACTATCATCTGTCTTTGTTCTGTACCTTCATTAACCGTTTGCATGTTACTCAATAGAACCTTGAACTTTCTAATGGTGTTCGATACATTTTTTGCTAACACATCTACTCTCTGGTTCGTTAAGAGCACTTTTTTGTTTACCCTATGGATATCTTTGTTAAGTTGGTCGATTTTGGCTGAATTATCATTTCCGAATAATGATCCAACAACTCCTCCAGTTACCAAACCTGTAACTAAAGCTATTCCTGCCCCTAAAAATATGGAAGTTTGGGGTGGTAGTCTTGCTACGTTAGGTCGTTGGGCAATGAATGATTAGGTGATCATGGTGTTTGTATTCTGATTTGAGGATTTTATTTCCTCCCATACTTCGTCTAACCTATCCTTTAAGTTAAAGTAATTTCCTCCTATCTCTTCTAAAGTGTTGTTTTCACAAAGTTGAGTGTTGTTCAACATTTTGTATATGTCTGAATTTATAGACTCTATTTTCAAGCATAAGAATCCTATTCTTCTGGTGAATCCTATGTCGTCCTTAAAGGTGTTTAGAATATCAGAGAGAATTATTTGTCTTATGGACCTTGCAGAAACGTCTAGATTATCTCTGACTTGGTTACAAATATTTGAAATGAATGTTAGCTTTACTCTACTGACTAAGTACGCACCACTAATCATGGTCCTTCCTCTCCAGGGAGATATCGTCATAGGTGAGGCTCTCTCCGTGGAAGTCTCTGACTGTGAGGTAACATTTTGGACAACTGCTACTACAAGTAGCAAGGCTAGTGGTAGTCTCCAACCCTCAGTCTCTGTAATACAGTTTTGAGTTACAAACTAACCATTTAAAATCTTACATTAACTTATAATTAGTGGATACATATTTTTATAGTCTATTTTTAATCCTTGATATAATTATAAGGATTACAAGAGTATAATTCTTAAACAATCTAAACATATCAGAATACATTTTCAATGTAAATATACTATTACATATCGTTATTGAAACAAAGAGTAAAGTTTACTCTTTAATTTCTTGGTCTTAGATTATAAGGACCCTTGAAACATTTTGTTTCCTGTAACTGTGTATTATGTTTTTCTACTAGTGATTCTGGTTCTGGAAAATTTGATTCCTTCAAGTTACCATTAGTTTGAGAATTAGATTCAATTACAGAATTATCAGGGGAAGAATATTCCTTCGTGATAATGGTATCAGGATGCACCTCGTATTTTACATCAGAGTTTGCCTCCTGGAGTGTGATCTTGTTTACTTTTTGTTGGAGAACAATGAATGGCCCAGATACTGGCAAATCTAATTTGTTCTTAGGAATATGTTTCGGTAATTTTGCATAAATGCGTTTACCTATTGTCACCTGTTTGTCCTTTCTTCTGTAATTAGTCCTGTCCGTATACTAATCTTGGATCTTTAGGATGTGTTCCCGACAATGCTTCCTGATCTGCGCTACTCGTCTAAGCCTGACGTCACTTTCTAGTTCACTGTAATTCATTCTTGGCTGGGATAATGTGATCGTTGGACTATCATAGCCAAATAAACTGTAAAATGGCGATTCGTTTATGCTTGTATTCCAAGAGTTATTTGTAGTCAACATTATTACTGGTAGAAGATAATCCCAGTCCGTCATGGCCAGTGAGTTGGTGTAGATCCTTAACATTTTGTTAACATCCCGGTTAATCCTTTCTGACAGTCCTTGGCTTGCTGGATGGTATGGTGCAACTTCAAGCTTTTCGATGTTGTAGAAATCGCAGAAGGTGCGGAGTTTAGTGGATTTATACTCCTGTGCATTGTCGGTTAGAATTACCTTTGGTGATCCATAATTAGATATTACCTGTCTGAATCCTTCTATAATGGATTCGGCTTCTTTATTAGGCAAAGGTAATGACACAGTGTATCTGGTAGTGTAGTCTCTCACCACCATGATATAACGGTTCCCTTGTTCTGTGATAGGTAACGGTCCCAATAAATCTGAACTGAGAGTTTGAAACGGTTTAATTGGTATCGGATATTTTCCGATGGGAATAGGTTTAGCAATCCCTTTAGCCTTGATACAAAACTCTCAATTATCACAAAGTTCCCTCAGTATCTTGCTTTCGTTTTGGTAGTAGAAGTTTCTAACGAAAATCTTCAAAGATCGTTCGATATCTCTATGACCAGCCGTTGTTTCGGTATGTACCGTTTTAAATGCTTTTGGCATTAAACTGTCTGGTACATAAGGAACTATGTGAACTTCCTTCTGTTTCTGTCTTGTGATATTTCTTACCACAAAAATTAAGTCCTTTAGAATTTTAAAACTTGCTAAAGCAATGGTTTTTTCACGTTGGTTGGATAATATCTTTCTCTTGATTTCTATGCAACCTTCGTCCTTTTCCTGGTGATTCCTCAGTTCTTCCTCACTGAATGGAGTTTTCACCGGAAGTAGCGATGATAACCCTTCGGTTATTTCCGGATTGTCCTGTGTCTGTTCTATCTTATTTATTCTACTCACCAATTTTTTTTTCCAGTTCCTCCGTTACGTCAGTACAGTTCTCCTCGACTTTAGATAATCTAGAGAGGGAGTCTGCAAATAAATTTGACTTACCTGGCAAGTAGAAGAGTTGAATGGCATACTCCTGAGCTAACATAGACCATCTATTTATGCAACTATCTTTGGTATTCTTCTTCAGAATACCAAGAAGAGGCATGTGGTCAGTATAAACTGACACTGGATAGCTGAGTATAATATATCTATATGTCTCTAAAGCAAAAATCAATGCTAGGAACTTGCGCTTAGTTGCGCTATAGTTCCTCTGAGCCGGATTTAAGCTTTTCGAGATATAAGATATGGGGTTGAGGATATTATCGTATTCTTGCATAAGGCATGAGGCTATCCCCGATAGGCTTGCATCACAATACAAATAGAACGGTTTAGAGTAGTCCGGGATTTTCAAAACCGGACTAGTAGTGAGCATTTCTTTAAGTTTATCTACTGCTTCACTTTGTTCTTTACCCCATTTAAATTTTACCCCCTTCCGTAGTAAAAGGTACAATGGTTCTGCCTGAAGGGCGAAACCTTTCACAAAGGTTCTAAAATAGTTACAAGCTCCTAAGAAAGCTTGAACTTCCTTCTTAGAAGTTGGGTAGGGCATTGCGTTTAATGATTCGATTCTAGACTCGTCCATTGTTAACCCATCGGAGCTGACTTTATAGCCCAAGAATTTGATTTCTTTTGCAAAAAATTTGCATTTAGTCAATTTTATTTTGAGGTTGGCTTCAGACAATTTCTGCAATACTGCCTCAATCCTTTCTAAATGAGTTTCTTTATCCTTTGAATATACGATAATATCATCCATATAAGCAAGCACATTACAACCAAGTAGATCGTACAAAACTGAATTGATAACTCGACTGAAAAAAGCTGGACTACTTTGGAGCCCAAAAGGCACTCGGTTAAACTCATATCGAGTGGAATTTACGGTGAAAGCCGTCTTGTGGCGATCACTTGGTGTTATTAAGCATTGATGAAAGGCCGATCTAGATCTATTTTTGAAATATATTTGATTTCATCTAATGACTTTAATAAGTCGTTTATCCTTGGGATAGGATATGTTATAGGTTTCATGACCTGATTGAGCGCGCGATAGTCAATGCAAGGCCTAATTTCATTATTAGGTTTGTTTACTATAAGCAACGGTGCGTTAAATACACTCTTTGATTTAGCGATAACACCTGTATTTAACATATCCTTAATTACCTCATTTAACTGACCTTGTTTGGAGTGCGGTATGGGATAAGGACTTCTGTTGACCACCACGTCATCCTTCAAGTCTATATCCAAAGTGTCACCTGTAAAAACTCCTAACCTTTCACCCTTTTTCCAACCTATCTGTCGGTACTTTTTTAGGAGATCAAGTATCTTATTCTTCATGCTGGCATCTTCACATATTATATCCTTTTCTTCCAAGGGTTCGAGTTCCTCTTCTCTTAGTTTTTCCCTTAGGTCTTCTTCGTTTGCTACTGTTACAGCATTTATCCTTTGTTCATTAAATACACTTCCAGTGGAAATCTTTGTTCAGTGGGTCAATACAATGTTATCGTCACTTATATTCATGCAATTAATGGTTATTCTCCCCTTGCATACTCGTGCAAGTGTATTGGGAATTAATATTTTTTCCTTTAGTTGTGAGCTATGGATTAATATATCTTCACCATCCTGTGCTCCTGCAATTTTCATATTGCACACGTTAATTGCATTTCTTTGGACCTCAATGTCCTCTATTATATGTAAGTTGAAATGTCCTTCATCTTCACATTCTTTTGTGACTATTCTATCCACATTTATCTCCTTCTTTTTATTCCCATTCGTACACTTGGGATAATTATGAAGGTTTTCGTTTATTATCATCATTTTCAACTGGTCCATTCCCTTTGAGACCTTACAGTTTTCTGTTTCATTTTCCATGAAACTTATCTTACCTTCTGGTAAGTTTATATGAGCTCTCCTCAATATATTCATTCCAAGCAGAATATCCATTCGCAACGCACTGGTATTGCTAAATAGCAATACATTTTCATGAAACTTACCTCGTGGATTCACAATTTCCACTGTAGTTTCTCCCACAATAGGGAAAACGTTGTTGCTAGCATCTCTTACCTCCTTTTTATAAATTTTAACCATGTGTTTAGCCGTCCGTATTCGTTCTGACATCAGACTAATTGACGCTCCTGTGTCAACTAATCCTTTATATTTGGATTGTCCTATTATTATCTCTACGTGTGGATTTACCAACGTTTTGTTTGGTCCCTGTATACTTCCTAGTCATTCTGACTGATCCGATTCCCCATAATCGTGAACAGGGTTTTCGTAATTTCCATCCTCTAGGACATTAACCCTGTCACCATTCCTTGTGGGAGTATCTCTAGGTCTATAGCTGTTTGATCCAGCTATTTTCCTCTCTTGTTTGGCTCTTTGCTCAAACTTACCCTTACGACAATCTTTATTTTCATGGCCAATTCCACGGCAGTTAAGGCAATAGGGGATTTTTTAGCTACCTTTATTCTGCAATATTGCGCGGAATGACTCAGTTTCTTGCAATACTTGCAGGAAATCTTTTTCCTGCACTCTCGGTCAAAATGCCCGGCTTCATTACACTTGAAGCAGGTCCTTGCTGCCCCTTGGCCTTGTTCTCTTTTCTTGTCATGGGAAGTAGTTGTTACCTGGTAGAGAACATCTTGCTGTGTTGTGATGTTTTCCTTTTTCTTTTTTGATTCTGCCTTCAGAAGTGTCTCTTTTTCATAGAGATTCACGACTTCCGACATTAGCTCTGTACTGGAGCAATCGGCGCATATATCTGTGATTTTTTCATACATTTTTGTCGGTAACTGATTACCAAGTATAAACTTCATCATGAGGTTTTGAAATAACCCTATAGTGGCAACTTTAGTACTTCCTCCTCATCTTTTTCTTCGCCGCTAGGGAGTGGAACTACCGTTTCAGGGTTTATGTTGATTTTTTTCATCCCTTCTGTTGAGAGGAAACTTTCCACATAGGCTCTTGTCGATGCTTCTAAAGACGTCATGCCAGCAAAGAAGTTCGGCCTGTGGATGTCACTGGTCCCCAATATTTTTGCTGCATGTTGAGTGTCCTCTCTTTGATGATTTGGATACATCTTGAGGAATTCGCGTTCTACACGCTCATAGCTGTACTCTTCGCGTCCAGCATAGAGGTCTATCAAACTCAAGGCGTTTCCGCTTTGTTTGCTTATTTGGGCGTATAGTATCCGGAATTTTACGCCATCATCTGTGATGTCGTTTTGCAGGAAATAGTTATCTAACGTACGGAAAAATGTCCGAACGTTAGGACCTGCCACAAATGCATCTTTTTCGTGTGGTAATGGCGCACCCTTGAATTTAGGTAGGTCATTTAACACAATCAAATTGTTGTTAGCCATCCTTGCAATAATTGGAAACTATTTTCCTTTTATTATTTTCCGTTCAGGAAGAACTTTTTATTTTTATCCTTTCTTTTGATTATTTTCCCTTTCAGGAAATTTTTATTTTTATCCTTTCCTTTGATTATTTACCCTTTCAGGAAATTTTTATTTCTAACCTTTCCTTTGATTATTTTCTCTTTATTTTCCCTTTTTTTTTATCCTTTCCTTTGATTATTCTGTAATATTTTTACAATAAAATATAAAAGAATATAAAAATATTGAGCGCCACCCAATACACAATATAGGAAAAAATGGTTAGGCAAAGGACAAGAAAATATATAATTTGTAATAATAATAAAAATAAAATAAAATTCCTATTCAATGTAAGTATCAATGAACATGCACAAGGTTGTACCTGTGTATAATTATTATCAAAATTATTAGGCACAAAAAAAATAATATAATAAGATATTATTAATTTACAAGCACATACATTTATATATATATATATAATGTAATTATTATGTAAACATTATTTAGGCACACAAGAAAATATAATATAATTATTTCTTAATCGTAAATGTTCACGAAAATTCAAAACTCAATACTGATGAAAGATTCCCACTAATATTAATTAGCAATCAACAATATTTTTCGTTATTTTGAATTAATTATTTAATTCCCACATAACTTACTCATTCTTGCTTCTAACAATTGCATTTAACAACACTCATTGAACGTTCAACTTAACTTGATGAGGTGAGTCTTATTACTGAATACTATATTCGTTGATTGCTGAACTTCTGAAGAACCTCTGCTTTCTCCTTGTTGACCCCTTTTCTCCGATTGTCCTATTGTGGGTCAACAGCTGTACGCTATTTCTTGTCTTCTTCTCAGCTTTGGATCCGCTGCGATGCGCTGTTATTATACTATTATTCAGTATATGAAGTAGGGCTCCCAACTTTATTTGATGAAGAAGAAAATAACTCGTCACTCATTTAAAGTAATTTCAGTCACTTACTCCGAAAGTGATGAGACGATTTAATTTACTTTAATTCGTTTTTTATTTAAGAGTGAGTTTATCACGACAAAAGTAGCTTTGTCGCCGTACCAGTTTTTCTTGCCACTAGTACCCGAAGAGCTGATAGTACGCAGGTAACAGCACGTTAACTACCGTAACTAAAGAGATTTCACGCTGCCTCCTTCTTCTTTAGCACAAGGAGTGGTTGTAGCACTTTAACACTAGTGTTATTTTTCACACTGGTATTACACTGAAATACTTTACACCGGTATTTCTTGAAAATGTTATTAGTTATTATAATACTTTTCACATGTCACGTGATATTCTAAATAACCGCATTAGTGTTTCATACGGAAACTTTCATACGGGGAACAATATATATTGTTAGGGTAGAATATATTCTACCCTTATCGAACACTTCTCTTTTTTAATTGTTAATTGTGTTTCCCACTGTAATTGATTATTGATTATAATAAAAGCTGCTTTTAGTTAATTTTTGATCCCGTCGAAGATGCCATTGTTAACTTTTTTTCTCTCTCTCTAGTCTTTGTTTTATTTTCCTCAAAGACGAAAAAGACTTCTTAGTTAATTTGCAGGTTCTTAGTCTTCGTTAATCAAGTTGATCAAATTAAATAACAATTGCCTTTATAATTCAATAATTACAATTAAGTGGGGTAAATGAAAGTCACGGTAACACAATCTAATATAATAAATCAATTGGTTTACACAGTATAAAGTTTGAGTAAAATATCAAAATAAAATAAAATAACTTGTGTATTATTTCCTCCTTGAATAGTGTTAGTAAGCTTGATTATAATAAGTCTATCGGCACTTAATTCACTCAGTCACTATTATGGAATGTTACTCAAGAGTTCTACATCGATAGAGCTCGAACACTTTATGTTAGACACACGGTGTACCGGCGAACACGTCAAGGAGTGACGATGAAGGGTTTGAACTGAACAACTGAAATGATTCTCAATTGGGTTTTATAGGGAGGTTGAAGGCCAAATGCGCCCAGAGTTTTCCCAGGTCTTGGGTGGTAAGTTCGGCTTTATCAAAGAGTTAAGAACGGCGACATCAAAGTTAATAATATAATTGAATTTGTGTTCTTGCATGAGTTTACATGAGTTTAGGTCTGAATAACATAGTCATAAATATGAGTCGATGTGAGTGTTCTCACATGAGTTTGGGACTGAATAACATAACCATAAATATGAGTTGGAATTTCCTAACACCTCTTCCTTGATTAGCTATTGAAGAGTAGTACATGATTATAAAGTTTATAATCTTGTTAAAGATTATAATCTTTATAAAGATTAAAATACTTCTGCGTATCAGTAAATTAATTAGGTCGATTGTTATAATTAGATCGATTGTTATAATCAGATCGATTGTTAATAATATGTGTGCAAGACAATTTTTAAAAAGTAAAATAATATATCCCGTACGGGCTACTTCACCACTAAAGGGTTAAGATAATAATGAAGATCCTGTTAATTTTGATAGATTGTGCATCGTTTTTGAATCTGAAAATTCAATATAATATATAATAAAATATTACGATAGAAATGCTAGTCACAATGTCAACTAATTACCAATGATATTTTGCAGCAGTTTTCCATCTATGGAAAGTTAAGTAGAAATTTTTTATGTGTTTATAAGTTTTATAAGCTGTGAACAATGTCCAGATCACTTTTTTTCAAATAGTTATTATTTTAGTTTAAAAGTATTTTATTTAACCAAGAATCAATAGGCAGTGGAGCTCTAACTAGGAGTATCCTTATCCCTCTAAAATTGCACTATCAGGCCAACGTTGGCAAAGTAAACCTAGGCACGATCGGGAATTGGCACGCCAGTGCTATTACACACTGGGCCAATTGCAATGAAAACAGCATTTGGCCAACGGTTGGCAAACAGCACTGGCCCAATGAAGGGAAACATTGGTTAACCAATCTAGTGATTTTTCGATTTACCAGTATATTAATTATACTGGCCTACAGGTTCTATTTGGCAGTTATCTACAGACAATCAAAGATGTTAGGTGCAAATGATCTCTCATAACTTCAATCACACCAAATAGCTAATTTAATATCCTCAATTAAGTAGATCTTTGAAATTGTAGCCGTTTCTGGTACTTTAGTATAAATAGGTCTGCTATCCCTTCAATTCAACTTCATTTATTACCTTCATAAAAATTAGCTTGGCCGCTAGTTAATTCATATATTTAGTATGAAAAGTTATTTTTTCGTTTGAAATAATTATTCACGTTCAAAGTTATACTTTCTTTTCAATTTTAAATAAAACTATTATTATTTGGTTAAAATAGCGTAGGTAAAATAATATAGATTTGAATTTGAATTGGGAACTGTTCTATTTCTTTCCCATGATTTTGATCAGTAAAATGTATTTGTAGGACAGTTACTACATTGTTAGAAGTAACTGTTGGCTTCACGTGTACGGTATGGTGACAGGACAATAACCCCCGTGCAAAAAAAAAACGCGGTCAAAAAAACCCGTGCAATATACCCCCCGGACAACAAAAAAAACCGTGCAATAAACCCCCCCAAGCAAAAAACCCCCGGTCGATATAGATAGCCCAATTCAATTTTATTAATTTTCATTAATTTTCTATTAATAAAATTACTATACTATATGTTATAAATATAAAGAGATATAGCGCACCTAAGGTTAGGTTAGCGGTTCGGTTGGGGGTATTGCCGGTACTAATAAGATGTTTATACCTGGTTATACTGTTTGGGGCCGGTGGACATCCGTGAGGTGGACCAACGTCGGGCCTGTGCTGGCTCAATACATCAAGACCGGCAAGAAAGCATGGGCCCAGAGTTTTGTTCTGAATTCAATGCAGTAGCGATTCAAAAGACCAATCCCAGGTAACATTTGATTGTTCCAGGTATATTCCCGGGTCATCCCCAGCGATATTCCCCTGATATCCCCTTCATTGTTCCCTGGAATATTCCTATTTTACACTTTTCGCGATAAGGCGATATTCCCTTTTGATATCCTGGGGATCATTATGGGACATTTTATTATTTATTCCCGGGATCTTCCCTGGATATCAAGGGAACAGAAATGGAATGTCAAAACAGTTATCCCCTCATTAACAAGGGAATGAAAATATGGAAGTGAATGGATATTCCCTCGATATCAAGGGGAACAAGAGGGAATAAAAATATAAATATTCCTAGAATCTTCCCTGGATATCAAGGGAGCAGAAAGGGAATATCAAAACAGTTATCCCCTCATTAACAAGGGAATGAAAATATGAAAGTGAATGGATATTCCTTCGATATCAAGGGGAACAAGAGGGAATTAAAATATAAACATTCCTGGAATCTTCCCTGGATATCAAGGGAAGAGAAAGGGAATATCAAAACAGTTATCCCCTCATTAACAAGGGAATGAAAATATGAAAGTGAATGGATATTCGCTCGATATCAAGGGGAACAAGAGGGAATTAAAATATAAATATTCCTGGAATCCTCCCTGAATATCAAGGGAAGAGAAAAAGAATATCAAATAAGTTATCCCCTCATTAACAATTAAGGGAATGAAAATATGAAAGTGAATGTATATTCCCTCGATATCAAGGGGAACAAGAGGGAATTGAAATATGAATATTCCTGAAATCTTCCCTGGATTTCAAGGGAAGAGAAAGGGAATATCAAAACAGTTATCCCCTCATTAACAAGGGAATGAAAATATGAAAGTGAATGAATATTCCCTCGATATCAAGGGGAACAAGAGGGAATATTCCCTGGATATCTAGAATAGAGGAAGGATATAAAAATAAGGAAACCAAAATTAATATTTCCTAGCATATACAGCATTTGTACGTGTACGTTTGACTTTACATGAATTAGTTGAATGATACATATTGTTATATACAAATTAAATGGAAAGAAATGAAGTAATGTGTCCAGGTATCGAACCAGCACCTTGTTGACTTCTGCTTGCGACACTAACCACTCGACCATCCTGGACACAGTAGAAGTAGGATTTTTAATGAACTTTATGCAATATGATAACTACAGTTTATCTTTAGGTTATCATCGATATATATAGTTTCATATTTCATAGATTATTTCTTTTTTCTTTTATAATAGTTTCTTGTATAATTTTTTGGGATCAACTATTTTTCACTAATTCCTTCGATATTGTTAGTGAATCAACTAAATTTTAGTATCAATAGGGAATCAACTAATTTTCACTAATTCCTGGAATATTCCCTCGATATCGGAAAGGGATCAACTAGTTTTCATTAATTCCTGGGATATTCCCTTGATATCATTAGGGGATCAACTAATTTTCTCTAATTCCTGCAATATTCCCTTGATATTATTAGGGGATCAAGTAATTTTAATTTATTCTTGGAATATTTCCTCGATATCGTTAGTGGGTGAAGTAATTTTCACTAATCCTTGGAATATTCCCTCGATATCATTTAGGGTCACCTAATTATCTCTAATTCCTGGAATATTCCCTCGATATCGACTAATTTCACTTATTCCTGTAATATTCTCTCGATATCGTTATGGGATCAACTAATTTTCACTAATTCTTGGAATATTCTCTCGATATCGATGGGGATAAACTAATTTTCACTAATTCCTGGAATATTCCCTCGATATTGTGAGGGATCAACTAATTTTCACTAATTGCTTGAATATTCCCTCGATATCGTTAGGGGATCAACTAATTTTCACTAATTCCTTGAATATTTTTTCGATTTGTTTAGGGGATCAATTAATTTTCACTAATTCCTTGAATATTCCCTCGATATCGTTAGGAGATCAACTAAATTTCACTAATTCCTGGAATATTCTCTCTATTTCGTAAGGGGATCAACTCATTTTCACTAATCCCTGAAATATTTCCTCGATATCATTTTACGATAGCTGATGATGAGGGAATATATAGATATCGAGGGAATATTCCGGGAATATCTCAATGTTACCTGGGTTATGGAAAGCAGAGATCAAAAATTATTATTTACGTGATTTCATGGATATGGTACAAAACACTGAGCCAAATTAATGAGAGCGCATTCTATTATTCATTTCAGCAACTTTTCAAATATTTGTTGTTCCGCATCCCCCCCAAACAGAAATGCCGTAAATCAAGTGCAGATAAAATAGAGAAAAATTATAAGTTTTCAGTACTTCCCCGGGACATAACAGGACACCCTACGAATTACGCCTACAGCACATGATAGTTTCCTAGATAGAACACTGCACTGTTGATTAAAGTTAAGGTGACTAATGATTAGGGTTGGAACAATATGCTTGTTGTGGTATGCTTTTTATGCTTTAAAAATATGCTTTTTATGCTTTAAAAATATGCTTTTCATGCTCTAAAATATGCTTTATATGCTCTAAAATATGCTTCTTGTGCTCTGAAATATGCTTTTTATGCTCTAAAATATGCTTTTATGCTCAATAGTATGCCTAATATTTTTATTAATTTAATCAATATCAACCAGGGAAATGAATATTGGTAAACTTACGTTTTTTTTATTTATATACTGTGTTTTTTGGTTTTCATATGTTGCAAGATTGACTATCTCTTCTCATCAGAAACCTAAAAAAAAGTACAGCTATATAATTATTGTCAAAAACAAAGTGCACTAGTTTTGGTATGAAAAAGGATTCTCCTATATAAACTATAGAGGAGATCATTTAAGAAAAATTTAAAATGTTAATATTTGTGAATAGAGCATGCTAAATACAAACTAATAATGCATTGTGTTCTCACCGATTAATTTATAAGAGCAATCTACCATTTTTATAGTATGATATAATTTGATATCATACTATAGTATGATAATCTACATAATTCCTCGATTAACAGTGTTGAATTACAAGTAAGATTTCAAATTATTTTAGAATATACAAGGTTCTAGTGCTAATAGTCGTTTGTATACTATTCTTACTTTCAAGCTGCAAAATTTGCATTTCATATCTCCATCAACCTCTTCCAAATCTGTAAAGTCAAAGAGTAATCTTGCTCGAAGTTGGACTTTCTCAATTTTAGGCACGGTGTCAATGTGGTTTGCGAGATGTGAATGACAACTCTTCACACCATTAACTAGAAGTGACTTTGTATGTTACATTAATGTTGTAATACAAGAATTCTTCCAAAGATATACATTTGATCCATGTTTTCATTGAATTATTATCCATACATTTGTAATTGAAAATTTCGTATAACTTTTATTTATCAACCACCTTTCTGTGGATAAAAGCATATTCTTTTCGGAAAAAAATATGCTTTATTTTCTGAGCATATTCTTTTCGGAAAAAGAATATACTTTATTATATGAGCATAAAAAAATATGCTCTAACGATAAATATGCTCAAGAATATTCTTTTATGCTTAAAGCATATTGTCCCAGCCCAACTAATGATTATACCCAGGAACTTGAAATTTGGAACAAGAGATATACGAGAGTCGTTCATTATGATATAGGTGAAGCTGAGAGATCCACAGATTTATGAGTAAAGACCAAATAATTATTTTTATCAGCATTGAGAGAGAGACGGTTTGCATTTAACCACTGACTGACTTTAATCAATTTTTCATGAAAATTAATTTAATTAAATCATGTTAACTATTAACTTATAAAAAATATTTGAGAAACACCATCTTTATACTATGTATAAGCGGAATAGAAGGCTATTTTTTTTTCAACTTCGTATAAATCATGGTCAGATGGAATTGCAAATTGAAATGAAATATTATTTGAACATTCCTTGTAAATTGTTGAGAGTCAGATAATTACTACTAAATTCATGGAATATTCTCTTGAAATCGTGAACGGATAAGTGTCGTGTCTAGGAACAAGACGTTGGGATAGTTTAAATAAATAATGGAGCGCAAATATAGCGAGGTAATCTAACTTAATTATACATGCCCTACAAACCAAAATCTTTAACTATTAGACTTTAAATTTCAATAACTTTAACAAAGTTTAGGTGAAACCGAAATGTTTAAACGATGAAAATTAGTGCTAGTTTATAACTACTCCTGCATTTTAAATTTTATGATGAATATATATATAAACTAAATAAATGAAAAAGACAATCTAATAATTATATAAAGGTTATAAAAATACCAAATACTATATAGGTACTTACAGACGATAATTATAGGAGAGGAACAAGGATAGAAGCTGTGTTCCATATAGAACTGTAGCAATATTTATGACTTTAGAAATTTTACAGACCTATATCAACTACCTAATAACGGATCCAATATTTTCAGGCTTCTAAAATTAATTAAATATAAATGTAAATTAATAGAAACAAAGGGCATTCACAACACTCTCCACCACTTTTAATCCTCTCCGGAAGACGGAACTAAAAGAAGTGTCGACAATGGCTCTAACAAGGGTTCTCCGTCTTGAGCCAGTGAGGTCTATGGAGACTGTCCTGACCATCCCATCCTCGCTCTTCTTGACATCAATTATTATTCCAACAGGCCAGCAGTTGCGTTTTGATTTGTCCTTCAAAAGGACAACATCCCCAACTCTGGAGTTTCTCTCTTTCCGTAACCACTTTTGTCTAGTATTTAATAGGTGTAAATACTCTTTCTTCCACCTGAACCAAAACTGGTCTGCTAAGTGCTGTACTCTTCTCCACCTCTTTCTTCCGTACTATAGAACATCTTGCTCGGCGAAAGTTTCTAAGGGAGGTGGATTAGGGTCTTCTTTCAAACTAATAAGCATGGATGGTGACAATGGTGCTCCAAGGATTGGATTGGGTGAAAAATCATGGAGGGGAATATTATTCACTATAGTTGAAGCTTCTTCAAAGAGAGTCATCATTTCGTCACGTGATAGAAGACGACTATCTAGTTGCCTCAAGCTATATGATAGAGCACTCTTAATGGCTCCGACTTTCCGTTCCCATATACCGTGGCTGCTGGCGCCAGGTGTTGTCAATTCCCAATCAATATTGTGGTTTTCAGTTTTTTTCACTAATTCGATGAAATCTACATCTTCCAATTCGTTTTTGGCACCCAGAAAATTAGTACCTCTGTCACTTCTTATTTTCCGGCATGTTCCCCTGATAGATCAAAATCTACGAGGTGCATTAATTCTTGAAACTGTTGGTATCCATATAGAAAAGTGGTTCGACATGAACAGCTCTACTAAGTAAACATGTGAATAGTAAACCTCACATTTTCTTACATGGTGAACTTATTCTAGTTGTCTGACCGTCATGAATATGTAGTATGGTCCGAAAACGTCAATACCGACATTAGTGAATGGCGGAACTTGTTCTATTCTATCTCTTGGTAGTTCTGCCATCATCTGTTGCTGAAAGGTTCCTCTGAGTAATCTGCACACGAAACAGTCTGCGATTATTTTTCTAACGATCTTCAATCCTCCTATTATGTAATACCCTTTTTCTCTTAGCATCCCGTTAGTTATATGGCGACCTGAGTGAAGCGTCTTGTGGTGGACATCGTGAAGTAAGGCAAGAGTCACAAGATGGTCATTAGGAAGTAAGAGTGGGTGCTTCAGATGATATGTAATTTCTTCGGATTTTCCAAGTCTGCCTCCTACTCTCATCAAGCCATTTATATCCAGAAAGGGTGACAATTTTGCAAGATTGTTCTTATCGGCAAGACACCTATTTTTGACTAAGTTCTTTGTCTCCTTACCGAAGCTTTCACTTTGTGCCTCACTCATCATATGTTTAATAACATATTCTGATGAGACGCAAGGATTTCTTGCTGCAAGGTGCTCTCCCCGACGTTGACGACTTCTATCTAACTTATTCAGAGTCTTTAATTCGAATTTCATTATCCGTATAACTTTGTTGAAATCTGAAATTCTATTGCATAGCTGTGTTCCAATTGACGTGTCCGCAGAATCTTCTTTAGTAACCAGAATTACTTTATTCTCTATTTCTTCTGGTAATTTCTCATTTGTAGTATCTCTATATGTGCTAGGGGTCTTCCACAAAAAAGACGGACCTTTCAGCTAAACAGTTTGTAGTAACTCACTACAGGTATGTGGTCGCGTGCCAATGTATGCAGGATTGTCTGCCGGTCCTATGAAATTCCATTGCTGGGGTCTTGTAAAGGAAAGGATAGTTACAACACGGCGAGTGACATATCTCTTAAACAATTTCTCTGTATTAGATATGTATCCTAGAAGAACCTTAGAGTCCGTGTAAAACTGCATCTCATCAGAAGGAATGCCTAGTTTGAGTAGTTCTACAGAAATCTATCTTGCTGCGAGAGTTGCTTCCACCCCAGCACACAGCTCAAGTCTAGGTATAGAACTAGCCATCCTAGGAGCCACTTTAGCATTTGCCATTAAGAAACTATTGTGAACTTGATTCTGGTTTCTTGATTGAATGTACGAGATGTAGCATATAACATCTTTGGAGGAGTCACAGAATAGGTATACTGTCTGATCAGTAGTTCCGTCGAAGTTCAGAGGAACGTAACTTCATTTATATTCTTGACCCATGAATCCCACTGTGGCTTTTAGTCATTTGGTAGAAGATCATCCCAATCATATTTGGCCCACAGGTTCAAGTTTGAAGATTTTGGAGGCAATATTAATCTTTGAAACAACTTCCCTCCTAATGCAACCGGAGCACTAAATCCTATTGGATCGAAATTCGAACCATTCACAGAGAGTATCCCACGCTTTGTGAAGAGTTTGACGGGGAATTCATTTCGGAGAGATAAAGAATCTTCTTTTACGTGCCATGTGATACCAAGAGTAGAGGTTATCCCGTCATGACAGGCGAATATGACCCTATCTTCATTATTCAAAGTACCATTGAAATGCTTGTCTACCACATCTGAATTAGATGTTATTTTGTGAATTTTTATGTTGTAGTGAGACAAAATGTCTACTGCACTGGAAAGAGTACTTATAGCCTCACTGAGAGAGGACGAGGAACCCAAGCCATCATCGACGTACATGCAGTCTTCAATTAACGTCCTCGAAGAATCGGGAGCAAGTGGTGGGGAGTTACGCACTGCATATCTTAAACCAAAGTTTGCCACTGCAGGACTACTGCAGTTGCCAAACACGTGAACCATTGCCTGAAATGACACGAGGTGGTTAGCAGAGTTATTATCTTTGAACCAAAAAATCTTAATAAATTAGTGTGTTCTGGCTCAACAAAGAAACAATGAAACATTTTTTCGATATCGCAAGAAAATCCAACTTGTCTACATCTAAATCTCAAAAGTACCCCGATTAACAAATTATTGTTTTCTGGTCCCTGATATAGCTTGTCATTAAGAGAAACTCCGTGATAAGACGCGCTACTATCGAATACAATCCTACATTTTCCTTTTTTAGGGTGACTAACTGGAAATACCGGCAGGTACCAAACTTTCCCTTCTTCGTAATTTAATGAATCGTCGCCTAACTCAGTTACGTGACCAGCGGTGATATAATCACCCATAACAGTTAAACACTGTTCTAATTTTACAGGATCTCTTTTTAATCTATTCAAAGTGTTGAAAGTTCGCTTGAATACTGGAGATTTATTTTCAGGAAAGGAGTAATCTTTCAAGGGGAGTGGCAATTGTAGATTTCCTAAATCGTTAACAGTAATAGAATTATTCATGATGCTAATGAATTTACTATTATTCCGAGATAAACCTAGAATTTCATCATCAATAAGTTCAGGATTCGCAAAATTTTCAAATTCTACATGCGCTTGAAAGGGTTCGGGGTGAATCTCTGTTCTTAGGACTATCTTTCTATCCTTACAATTTTCACCAATAGGTCCTACCAAAGCCCATCCCAAGGATGTATTATGTACAAAAGGTGCTACTTTCCCATAAGATCTCGTGAACATAACTGGTCCGCAATTAGCCCCAACCAACAATAAAACATTATAATCACCTACACTACTTTGAAACCTGTCAGCAAAATGTGATATGTGGCTATGGGCTTTAACAATATCTCTTGTAGCGATCTCAAACTTTGTATTAGGTATAGAGCTATTAGAGTATAGATTGGGCAATTTTATCCATTCGTGCTTACTGTATCCCTTTATCTGCAGTCCGGATACAATATTGCCCTTTATTTGAGATTTCAAACCGTCCAAAGTGGTCATAGAATAACTTATTTCAGGCGCATCAATATCAAAATAGTTAAGTAAATATGGGTCGATAAGACTAGTGTTAGATTGTTCATCTATCATACAGTAACATCTAAATATTTTTCTCGAGTTAGGAGCTTTCCTACTGAAGTACATAGGTACTTCAATTGAATTGAATGCCCAATTGAAAGAGATTTCTTCTTACCATTTGCTCGGTTGGGGTTGTCTCTTTCATCCGATCCTTGTGATCGTAAAGGTCTATCTCTGTGTAGAAGAGTTGAGTGTCTTCCGTTACACTTCCCACATTGAATACCCGTTTTGCAATCATTAGCCATGTGTGACCCATGACATAAGAAGCAAGCTCTCTTCCTTAGAACCAAATCAAGAATCTTGTCATGAGGCATATTCGTCAGCGACCGACAGTCTAATGATGAATGAGAATCGGTTTCATGAAGCAAACAATGGTTCTGCATTTGGTATCTGGTATGATCTTCGGTCTCAACCTCCATACGAAGATTCTTTAAAGATGAACCATTCTTAAAACTCATGACAGGTTTACTGAATTCATCCAATATATCCCTTATGAAGTTCAGGAATTCGAAGAAATCTGGATCCTCACCGTTGATCTTGTCAAACTTGTGCCAGCAGGTCCGCCATCTGTCATGGATGGGTTCTGGTAGCTTCATCATGACTCTGTTGAAACCACTCGGATAGTTCATCTGTCTAAGCTCCTTGCTGTGTGGAATATTAGCTTCTATCAATCGACACAAATCATACAGGTCCTCTAGAAGTTCTAAATTGTTTTGAAGATCTAATAACCGGGAACCTCTCTAATTTTGACAGTAGTTCTTCAGCAAGTTTGTGTGTTGAGCCAAACTTGGACGTAAGAGTTTCCCAGATGATACGAACTGTTGTTTCAGAAGAAGCGCTGGATGCAATCAAGTTTTTAAATATGGTCCTTGGCCTTC
The DNA here is from genome assembly GCA_947561585.1 of Caprella mutica. Lineage (NCBI taxonomy): Eukaryota > Metazoa > Arthropoda > Malacostraca > Amphipoda > Caprellidae > Caprella > Caprella mutica. The sequence goes on along the minus strand of CANNZV010004334.1, from coordinate 11,491 downwards.
CCTTGGTATTCCGTTGTATCACATACAGCGTATCTATGGCAGATAAAGCTGCATCTTCTACCGCCGCCACTAATCTATTTTTCCTGGACCAAAAATTATAAGGCTCCCCACCGTAAGGGTCCTTAGGATTGAATATCAAATCCTCTTTCAGCCTGAGCCTGAATCTGTATTCAACGGAATCGTCAACTCTTGTAGTTACATTTGGTTTGTATGTTGCTGGCCCGTGTCTTCATCGTTCGGAGGAACAAAATTTGTAAGTCTAACAGAGTCCGCAGTTACATTATTAGTTGCCTGATTTACCAGAGAAGGAGTACCTGCGTTCGCATGCTGCTGGCATGAGTCTTCATTTATCAGATGTATGGAATTTGGACGTCTAGGAGAGTTTGGAGTTATATGGTCATTCCCATCAGTCTGCGAAGGACCATCCCCATTGCCGTGGTTCGGTGCCAAAGAAATATCTTGAGGTTTTGAATCGAATCTAGGAGCAGTTGGTTTCGCTTCTTCCTGATTTGAAATCTTTTTTGGTATCACATGTGGCTTAGGAGAGGACATTTTTTCAGATACATAAGTTTCAGGCATGGAGAAAAGATCTTCACCCAGTTCTGTCAATTTATAACCCAGACTTTGCAAGGATTCACCAGTTTCTTCCAATATGTCGTATCGTGTTCTCTTTATGTTCACCGCCTCAAAGGTCACTCCAGCTGCTCTTAGACTATGCACGAGTTGTTTATTTGCTTCTAAATAGTCACACCTCGAGGATTTAAGAAGCTTTGCACTCTCGTTGATTTTACTGGGATCCAAGAATTCTGTTTCATTTATCTCTCTTAATAAGTTGAAGATTTTATTTCTGTGGAAATCTTCCCATTGCCTCAAAGAATAGAGAGTCTGTACGGTAGTAGCTCTCTTGACGTCGGTCATGTTTTAAATGTCTGCTTTAGACTACTCTTGAATGCACTTTGTCTTGCCTCCGCCAGTATGTCGTCTTTACTGTCGTGGCTAGGAACAAGACGTTGAGATAGTTTTTAACTTTTTATTCTTGACCACGTGTTATAGTATGCGTAACTGCAAAGAGCAAAGGACCTAAGTTAGAATACTTTAACATTTAAGATAGCTAGTACATAGAACAGGTAAGACAAAAAATAAATACTAGACTGCAGACACAAAACTAAAATATCGAAATGACAGTAAACTAAATAAACAGTAAACTAAATAAACAGTAAACTAAATAAACAGTAAACTAAATAAACAGTAAACTAAATAAACAGTAAACTAAATAAACAGTAAACTAAATAAACAGTAAACTAAATAAACAGTAAACTAAATAAACAGTAAACTAAATAAACAGTAAACTAAATAAACTGTAAACTAAATAAATAATGGAGCGCAAATATGTATAAGCGAGGTAATCTAACTTAAATATGCATACCCTACAAACCAAAATCTTAATTAAATATAAATGTAAATTAATAGAAACAAAGGGCATTCACAACAGATAAGCTAATTTTATGAATTCTTGGAATACTCTCTCAAAATCGTACGAGGAGATCATCTAAATTTCATAAATTCTTGGAATTGTCCTTCGATATCGTGATAGGATGAATAAATTTTCTATTAGTTCCTGGAAAATTCTTTCGGAATTGTAAGAAGATCAGCTTATTATCTATCTATCTTAGAATATTCCTTTGAAATCGTAATGGAATCAGTCATTTTCATAAATTTCTGGGTTATTCCATCGAAATCGTGAGGGGAACAGCTAATTTTCACAAACTCCTGGGATATTCCCTTGAAATCGTAAAGGGAACAGCTAATTTTTTTCTCAGTTCCAGGGATATTCCCTCGAAATCGTAATTGGATACTCTAATTTCCATAAATTCCTGGAATATTCTCTCGAAATCGTAAGGGGATTACCTAATTTCTACAAAATCCTGGGATATTCCCTCGAAATCGTAAGGGAAACAACTAATTTTTATAAATTCCTAGGATATTCCCTCGAAATCGTAAGGGGAACAGCTAATTTTTATAAATTCCTAGGATATTCCCTCGAAATTGTAAGGGGAACAACTAATTTTTATAAATTCCTAGGATATTCCCTCGAAATCGTAAGGGAAACAGCTAATTTTCACAAATTCCTGGGATATTCCCTCGAAATCGTAAGGGAAACAACTAATTTTCATAAATTCCTAGGATATTCCCTCGAAATCGTAAGGGGAACAGCTAATTTTTATGAATTCCTAGGATATTCCCTCGAAATCGTAAGGGGAACAGCTAATTTTTATAAATTCCTAGGATATTCCCTCGAAATCGTAAGGGGAACAGCTAATTTTTTTAAATTCCTAGGATATTCCCTCGAAATCGTAAGGGGAACAGCTAATTTTTATAAATTCCTAGGATATTTCCTCGAAATCGTAAGGGGAACAGCTAATTTTTATAAATTCCTAGGATATTCCCTCGAAATCGTAAGGGGAACAGCTAATTTTTATAAATTCCTAGGATATTCCCTCGAAATCGTAAGGGGAACAGCTAATTTTTATAAATTCCTAGGATATTCCCTCAAAATCGTAAGGGGAACAGCTAATTTTTATAAATTCCTAGGATATTCCCTCGAAATCGTAAGGGGAACAGCTAATTTTTATGAATTCCTAGGATATTCCCTCGAAATCGTAAGGGGAACAGCTAATTTTTATAAATTCCTAGGATATTCCCTCGAAATCGTAAGGGGAACAACTAATTTTTATAAATTCCTAAGATATTCCCTCGAAATCGTAAGGGGAACAGTTAATTTTTATAAATTCCTAGGATATTCCCTCAAAATCGTAAGGGGGTAACCTAATTTCTACAAATTCCTGGGATATTTCCTCGAAATCGTAAAGGAAACAGCTAATGTTCATAAATTCCTGGGATATTCCCTTGAAATCGTAAGGGGAACAGCTATTTTTTTTCTCGGTTCCAGGGATATTCCCTCGAAATCGTAATGGGATACGCTAATTTCCATAAATTCCTGGGATCTTCCCTCGAAATCGTAATGGGAAATGCTAATTTCCATAAATTCCTGGGGTATTCCTTCGATATCGTTGGGGGATTACCTAATTTCTACAAAATCCTGGGATATTCCCTTGAAATCAAAAGGGAAACAGCTAATTTTTCCTCGGTTCCTGGAATATTCCCTTGAAATCGTAAGGGGATTACCTAATTTTTACAAATTCCTGGGGTATTCCTTCTATATCGTAGGACGATTACCTAACTTCTACAAAATCCTGGGAAATTCCCTCGAAATCGTAAGGGAAACAGCTAATTTTCATAAATTCCTGGGATATTCCCTCGAAATCGTGAGGGGAACAGCTAATTTTCATAAATTCCTGGGATATTCCCTTGAAATCGTAAGGGGAACAGCTATTTTTATTTTCTCGGTTCCAGGGATATTCCCTCAAAATCGTAATGGGATACACTAATTTCCATAAATTCCTGGGATATTCCCTCGAAATCGTAAGGGGGTTACCTAATTTTTACAAATTCCTAAGGTATTCCCTGGAAAACGTAAGGGGAACAGCTAATTTTTTCTCGTTTCCAGGGATATTCCCTCGATATCATTTCATGATAGCGGATAATGAGGGAACATCTAAATATCCAGGGAATATTCCTGGGATATTTCAATGTTACCTGGGAAGGGTGATGTGTTCGCTTATATTCTCTATTTAATTTGATAAGTTCACTAAACTTCACAGTGTATAGGATAAACAGACGATGTTATTGTGTACTCAGAGATGGGCGAAAAGTACATCGAAAGTAATTAAGTACTAAGTACAAGTACTAGTAAATCAATGTACTTGAAGTAGTTGCCCAAGTACTCAAATAAAAAAAGTACTTTCAAAGTACAAGTACCAAGTACTTTTTAAAGCACTTTCAAGTACCAAGTACATTTACTATACAATTTAAAAACTAATAATTTACACTGTTAACTCTGATAGTACATCTTCTCAGTGACTTTTTCTCTGATAGTACATCATCACAGTGACTCTTTTCTCTGATAGTACATCATCACAGTGACTCTTTTCTCTGATAGTACATCATCACAGTGACTCTTTTTCTCTGATAGTACATCATCACAGTCACTCTTTTCTCTGATAGTACATCATCACAGTGACTCTTTTCTCTGATAGTACATCATCACAATGACTCTTTTCTCTGATAGTACATCATCACAGTGACTCTTTTCTCTGATAGTACATCATCACAGTGACTCTTTTCTCTGATAGTACATCATCGCAGTGACTCTTTTCTCTGATAGTACATCATCACAGTGACTCTTTTCTCTGATAGTACATCATCACAGTGACTCACTGTACAAGTCCACACGCTTAAAATTCGTCTATGTGATTGGCAAATATTGGTTGTGATATCATAAAATAATTATATTCAATGTACTTAAATTGGTCCATATAACTCATAGTCTCTATACATGATTGTATGTCAGAATGTATACTTTTATGTGACAGTGAATATTTATATAATGTCTTACAGTCTTAGTTTTCGATTCTACTGTTTGACAAAGTTTTCAATTTTACTGCTTGACAAACAATTTTCCAACATGTTGGACCTCTTCAACCTCTAGTTTTTATCCAGTTGCTGTAAATACAGTTTTGATGAGAAAAAGAATTAATTTTGTAGAGATTTTAGAACTAATCTTCTAAAATATCTTGACTGAAAGGAAAAAATGTACTTTGCAAAGTACTTTTTACTTGGGAAGTAACAAGTACTTGTAAAAAGTACTTCAAAGTAATTATTCAAAGTACTTTTTAGAAAGTACTTCAAGTAGTACTTGAAGTACTTACTTGTTATTTAGTACTTTTATTTGGTACTTGGGAGGTACTTTCCCGCCCTTATCTGTGTGTACTTGACAATCAAATCCACTTTAAAGTTTTGTGTTGATATGCTAACGTCAAACTATGCCTAATTACACTGATTTGAGAATTTACATCATGTGGAGACTCTTTTCTTAGTACATTGCAAACTTACAATACTGGTATTACCAAGAAACATTAACTTACAAAGTACAGGCATCCCCCGCTTTAGTTACCAAATCACGACTCAGTTTAGTTACCAAACGGTCTTAATTTCTATTAGTTATAGAAAGAAAATTTGTTTAGAGTTATTAGGCTACAACGTATATAAGCATATTAATAATAATACAGTCTTTCATTGATTGTGACTGTGATGAAAAAGTTTAAAGTCATGCATTCATTAAATGTTTTAAAATCCGTCCATAGCTTAACTCTCACTCATTATAGTTGAGTAATTATTAGATACTTAGACTTCTATAATTATTGTGTCTAACTTATATTTTAAACTTCGCAATATTCAAGTTCGTTTTTCAATTCATATGTGCGTACGTAAGAGCATATGAACATATCTTAAGGTCATACGGTCATATCTTGAGAGAATATTTTTAGAGAATACAGTCATATCTTACGAGCATATGGTCATATTCGTTAGGTCATATTATCCCAGTCCTGAATATGACACTTGATATTTAGTAAATTCTAGTAGTAATTGATCAATAAATGAATAGGTACAATAATTTTAGAGAGTTGTACTACTCGAAAAATATCAAAACTTGTAGCACGTATATATGTTTAGAATCTATTTAAGTAATTAAACACGAAACGGTCTTAATTTACCATTTAATAACTTTGTGTCGCTGCTTATAGCTGGGGATTCTTTAAACTTTAAAGGGAATCGCTGGTCTAACAAGATGGTTTATAATAATTGTCGAGTTATGAGTAAAGTAATGAACGGTTAAAGGGGCAGTTCAGTCAATTTTTGTTTTCATAATATTGATGTTGAACGATCACTTAGTAAGAATAAAGCATTCTTGTAGAATTAAACGGTTGAAAAAAATATAATAAGTGATATATAACATATTTTATAAATTCGATTTAGTTCCTGCGTCCTCCTACCACTCTGTACTATTTGTTTACATTTTACAGCTGATAAAATGTAAACAATTTTTCTATCAACAATATTAACAGGTAATTTATAAAGAGATGGTTTTCTTTTCAAAACTAAATCTAATTGTCTCGAAGGACAGTTTTCAATTTCACAAATTCTTTTCACCATTTTCAAACATATAATAACAGATTCAAGATTAAAGTCTGGGACTGGTTATCATTTGGTTTATGTACTACAATGATTAGTTACGCGGTCCAACACAGTCAACAGATGGCGCCATTAATTTACAATATACTTTTTATAGAAACATTTATAAAATCAACGAATATTCTAATGTTACATAAATAAATATACTAAATCGATTTAGGACCAATTTGGCGATAGTTTGATTTTGACTGAACTGCCCCTTTAACGGTATATGATATATGAATGTAGGATAATTTAGAAGACTGAATTTGGCTGAAAGAAACATTTGCCTCTTGAAGTAGAACGGGTTCTTTCCCAGTACAAAACAACTTTATCAGATAATAGGAGATTTACTTTTGGAAACCTGAAATACCATTTAACAATAAAGTCCAATTCCACTGTTTGAAATTGAATGTGTGTGTTTGAAATTGACTTACTTTTAATGAAAGTCTAAATTTGAAACAGCTTTGCTTTATTTTGTTTTCTAACGTTAAACATTTCGCATTAAAAATAAAACTTGAGATTACACCTTCGATTTATTGTAAGTTCCATTCAAACCACCAAAGTACAATTACATTCAAAACATAACTATACACGGATTAACGTTATTTTAATTTCCGTAATTAACTTTTAGCATGTAATATGCACACTATATTGAATAATTTCTGGCATATATAATGCATATTTCCAATACGCTTTTTGGTTCAGCATATATGCACATTGACTTTTTCCATATTATTTGCATATTTCGAATATGCATTTTGGTTCTGCATATATGTACTATCACGGAAAAGTGTATCCGTCAGCTGTACTATGTGCTATTTTAGTATTTTTGACCTTTCTTATTTTTTGCATATGGCATTTTAATGTGTATTACTCCGCGTTCAAAAATCCCCCATTAAGGAGGAGCCTATTGCTGGGGTAAAATGTTGGGGTAATTGGGTGAAATGGGGGATAATATGTGTATCTTGAGGAAGGACGGGTGGGGGGGGTGATTTATACTGATTTCTGAGAAGTGATTAGATATCATTTTGTATTGTTTAAATTAAAGTATAAACATATAGTTACAATTGTAACATCAAGTCATGTAATGACTTGTAATGAATACATGTAATTTTAATAATTTGAAATGAATAATTATAATTTTGAAATCTTTAATTCAATTAACCTTGGTATATATTTCATTCGATTTACTTCTGTATGTTTTTAATGCAATTTACTTTCGACCAATTTTCGTTCTGTTATTGAAACTAATTATTATTTGAATTTGAGGTTAAAGTAGATTTCTAGCTTTAGCTTTATCAAATCTCATTAATTCCAAAAATATTATTTATGACAACCATTCACACAAGTTAAACTAATCCTCTTCAGATATGATTTCAAATAACTTCGCTTCTTTTACACCTTTAAATTATTTGTTCGGTATAGATATTTTCTCTGTTATTATCCAAAGCTATTGAGCGGTCAAAGCTTTTTTCTTCTATTTCGTTGCTACAACTACGTTTCTTCTTTTTTTTTCTTCTTTATCGAAGTCCTTTGTTCTAAGAGTTCAACAATCAACATATGGTAAAAATGTGAAAGTTATTAAAATTAGTCTAAATGGAATTAGGGAGAATTTCAATTATATATTCTGTTTTGACAACTATCATCAAATTAAATGTAAATTGTTTTTCTACATTTTATTACTACTTATAGAATAAGTAAACACCAATACTGTTTATCTTTTATTAAAGCTATTTGATTGAACAATTATTTTAGGTTATTGAATAAAATAAACTATTACAAAGTTGTAGCTTAATCCATTTAATTTGGAGATTTTAAATGCTGTAATTTGATGGAATTTCTATTTCATCAGGTTATTTGTTTGTATTCAGTTTGAAATTTTAATCCTAATTCACAAGCAGTTATATCATAAATCTAAAAATCTTTGCCTATTTAATTTCGTAAATTCCCAATTGCAGCTATGCTTATATTTTACAAAAAAACATTACAGTAAAGAAAATGAATGATGTGATCTATCTTTTATTTATTAATTAAACGCAACATCGCTGAAGTATGTAATGGAGCGTCTACGTCTCTCAAGAGATAATCTAAAGGAAAGTTTCTCAAGGAACATTAGACTCATTACAGTTTTAATGGAATGAAAAAAAAATATTTTTTAAAGGAGCCTTGATAGTTAATTACCTTGCAAGTAAATAAATAGATTAATATGATCAATACCGTCTATTAAATCATCAAGAGAATGATAAGAATTGCTCAACTTGTACTATAATAATAGGAGTAAAACTAAAATTTATGACAACTGGAGGGTTTAAAATTAAGGCTCCGTCATTTCGATACAATTAATTCTTGTTATAAAATTAAGCTATATATTTTAAGGTTGGGTATAATTTAAACAACTATTTAAATTTTATTTATATATTTCTAAAAATAAATAGTTTTCATTGAATTTAAGGTTGTATAAAACTAAAGAACATGAATCTACAATATAAAATAATGCTAGATTACATACCATTAGGTTTTTCAAAGATAGCAATAGAAATACATTTGCAGAAGTAATGAATAATAAATTAATATATTCTACGTTACGTGCTAATCTATACAATTTAGTTCATTATTTTATTTTCTTAATTTTCACAGAAATCGCGTTACAAATTTATAAGAGACGTAAAATTTAAATCATAGAATTGATATCATAGATGGGTTAACACGCAAATAATATATTGTTGCGTAATGAATTATTCATCAATCAATCAGCATATTTATTATCACAAGTAAGTCTAGAACCGTATATACAAAAGGAAACTATCCAGAGCTTTCAACACGATGTATCACACAGCACTATTTAAATAAACCTGAAAATTCATCCCAATACTTCTGTTATTGGGAACGTGTTAAGAAATTTGAATTAAAAATGAATGGATCTTATAGATTGGTAGAATGGTAAGTGCAGATGAAGAACATTGGGGGATGAAACTAGACTTCTTTTCGGTGATATTAACTGGTGAGAAGAGAAGGTCAGAACTGCACTGGTGAGAAGAGGTCAGATGAGCACTGGTAGAACTGCACTGGTGAGAAGAGGTAATGTAGAGCTGAAATAATTTGAAATGGGATAAATTAAATGCTCTCTGATATTTACTTAGAAATACTTTAAAAGAAGTTATCAACTAGTAAAACGGATAATAATTTTTCAAACATCATGGTATACTATAAAATAATTTAATAATTGCCTAGTTTTTTGTATATTTTATTCAAAATGAGAACTGTTCCACAATAAAAAATTACACAATATGATTTTATAAGAAAATTTCAAATAAACATTTGCTACGAACCTACAGATAGATGCCTGAGCGTCCTAGTTTAAGGAGATTAAAAACTACCAAATTAGAATACATGACAAGAGATATCTAATTTCTGAACAATGTGAATTCGACGCTTATTTGGTTAAGTAAAATTTTCCACATTTGAGTTGCAAGGTAGAAACAAGAATTGATAGAAAACAATATTAAAGGAAAATAGAACGCATAGATTAAAATCCTTATAGTGATCAGAGTGTGTTTCGAATTTGAAAAATCTTACAAAATATTTCAGCAAAGGAATAAGAGGAGTGACACCTTGCAAAATATCAGTTTTTGCTATTAGTTTCCTTTTTTAAACGAAGAGTTTAAATTGAGTGAAGAAAAAGAATTAATATTTCCATATATTGTTCATCCTAACAAGTTAAGCAGAACAGAAATATTTTCGGAATTTACAAGTAGCTATAGGGTTAAATTGATGTTTGGCATGAGAAACAGTTTTTTTAAACACTGCATTTATCTTCCATTAATTTGAGACTGGCAGATAACGTCTAATTCCAATCCGTAGAATACTTACTGCAGTCAATACTACAAAGGGATATATTACAAACTAATTGAAAAAACTAATTGAATTCAACAAATTCAACTCCTTACTTATTAAGAAAAAGGAGATTTGCACTGCTGTCGCTTGTTTCTTCAGCTTTCTTGTAAGGGGAAGTGATCTGGTCATGGGTAGTGGTCTTTCGAGTTCCACCTAGCGAGCTCTCTTCATTGAACTGGAAACAAATTTAATTATAATGTATTAGTTATTGAATAATATGTTTGATGCGAATATAATGGTTTCAAGCATTCGTCAAACGAAAAATAATACAAATTACAAATTAAGGACCTAAATATATATCTAGAAGTCAGATTGGAAAGTTTAATTTATCTTTGATGGAATGTAACAGAAAGAGAAACAAGCAAAAGCGGTTGTAGGAGGAAAATGAACAAACAGATAGCAGAAACTTGTTGCAAATTAAATTAATAAACAATCTAAGAATCATTTGTTATCCCTATATATAGCTTTACTACGATTAACAGTGAATTTCAATGAAAAGAAAAAAAGCACGGTCATCATTTAATTTGCAACAGTTCGTATTGAAAATTCCTTTGCCTCTTCCTTCAATTAATGACAGTTACATAGTGTCATTCGGTAAAATTTCTTAAAAATGAAACATGAATATCTTACATTTTAACGATTATGATATTTTTTTAGTATCAATCACTTAATATTAGTAGGGGTTTAGCATCTGCTTCGGAACCAAAAGCCATATCGCTGACGTCAAAAGGAAATTAAATACAAGGGACTGGAAGAAGCAGTCAGAGAGGAAAGTGGCTCCATGAACAAAGTCACTTACCACCGTCGGTGACAATGCTCATGGATGCAGAAAAGCTACTCCGTGAATGCAGTCACTTACCAAGGAATGTGACGAAACGGGACACAAGCACCGGTGGCTGCACTCACGAATGGAAGAGGAAAATGAAGAGGTGATAGTAAATGAAGCCTACGAGCCTTCCTAAAACAAAATCTAAGACCTCATAATTGAAGAGCATAACCCTAGCGGCTGAACAACAGGGGCTGCACTCTCGAATGGAAGATTAAAATGAAAAGATGATAGTAAATGAAGCTTATACAAAAATAGCATAAACCTAGTGCTATCCTCTAAAACTGCAATTGGCGTTAAAAAATGATAAATATTATAAAACTGAAAAAGAACCATTAATAATTCAAATTATAAGAGTTCGGGGCCAAAGAGACCCCTTTCTCTTCCATTCACCACAAGAAAGCTTCAGGATAGAGCTACTGGTGCCTTATCAATAAATAAAATTGTAATGAAGTAATTTATATAAGTCATACTTTCATTGCTAAACTGACTGAATTAAGTTTCCTGTACAAAATTGAAGAGAATTTGGTTTTAGAGTTACAAGCTAAAAATTACGAGAAAAAGAAATTAAGATTAAGAAATCACATTTTTTAAAGAATCAACGTTAACCCTTCAACACTAACCTTGACCATATCC
>CANNZV010004333.1:23-43050 GCA_947561585.1 Caprella mutica | reverse complement strand
CAAACAATGATAATTGTACGACCCCCCGCCCCCCCCCTTGAAATTCACAGCGGGATAATCTTTAGTATTATAAATATAAATATCCTTCCTCTACTGATTAGGGATTACATAACAAATTAGTAATTACTTTATATTAAGTCTACAAGATCACATATGTGGATCAACTTAGTATTTTAAACATAATCTAGTAATCTACCCCCTTTTAACGAACAATAATCATTACTAGGTTAACTAAGCAAGTATTAACCTATTAGGTACCATATTGTCTTTGAAGACACCAAGTTGTAGGTGTACATTAACGCTGATTGGCTAGAAGTTGAGTCCCGAGTGCTGACGTCAGTGCAAACATGCTCCGTATTTTATAACATGAAGTTGAGCGTCTATCTTATATTGTCTTTGTTGGCACTGTATCCCCGCTAGCATAAGCTCAGCTATTATCAACTCAATGGTGGGGTTATCATCAAACTAACTGAATTGCAATATAGCACTCACACAAAGAAACTGAGATGTATAATATTGCATCTCTATGCTAATTGGCTAAGACAAACATTACGTCACACGCGTCATAGCTGACAGTGGAAATGGCAGTTGCAGCACGTAACCTTGAAATGTTATTGAAAACCCTCCCTCCTCTCCCCCTTCGCCTTTGGGTATATAGTGATTTTTGGTGACATTATTCAAATTGGTAGGTGCATCTCTATGCTAATTGGCTAAGACAAACAGCACTCCATATTACGTCACACGCGTCATAGATGAGATTACACATGGAAGTTGCAGCGCGTAACCTTGAAATGTTATTGAAACCCCCCCCCCCCTTCGCCTATGGAGATATAGTTATTTTTGGTTTCTCACATTGTTCACAATATTGGTAGGTACTTAATTATGAAAAAAAAAAATCACATAAAATTTTGAGTTTTCTTCGGGGACGGTCCCCTTAAGGCAAAAGGACCTCTCCAAGCTGGATCAAGAGCTAACTGATTTATCCGTGTGAATGAAGAAAGGGGTTCAAAAGGAGATATGGAAGTGCAAGGATAGGGCACAGGGGAAGATACCTCCTAAAACCGATATAAACATACATCTTCAGTCCACTGAGAGGATGAATATTATTAATCGTATTAAATCTCTAGGTAGAAAAAATTCTGTTTCATTAACTACAAATGAACTAGTTTTAATGAACGGACTATTTTTCATTGAAATTTCCCTCGACAATGCTAACAGAAACGGAGAAATTCGAAATATGCTACTAAGAGAATACGATGCAGCAGAGACTTCCGCAGACAAGAGCTGCACCATTAAAGTAAAAAATCATATAACATACACAATCTATGGAGAGACGCATCTTTGCATCAACAAAGAGATTGCACCACTCCTGCAAATCTATAGGAAGTATGTGCGTCCTGAGCTGGTTGAGAAAACTGTCCCTCAAACTAAAGAATTTTTTGTGAGGTTGTGCAGGTCGTTGAGGTTGTGCATGTGGCTGAGGTTGTGCATGTGGTATGGGTTGAGTTTGTGGTGGGTTGTGTGTGGAGTGAACAGGTCCAGATATTTGTGTATTGTGCTGTCGTTATGTTAGTGCATGTTTTGTGTACCCAGTAATGTGATTGTGAGTTGCATCTTAGGGATATTTGTCTTCTTGTGCATATTTCACAGGTCCAGGTTGGTGGTTTGGGAGGAGTTGGCTGAGAGGGTGGTATTGTTGTGAGAGGGGCCAGTGGAGTTTCATCGTAGGTGGGGTTTGTGGTTGTGGTGGGGTGTTGAGTGTGAAGTGAGCATGTCCAGGCGTTTGTGTATTGTGCTATTTTAATGTTTGTGCATGTCTTGTGTACCCAGTGTTGTGTGTGTGTTGCATCGCAGTGATACTTGTCCCTTTGTTATTTTCTTTGTGCATACGCTACACGTCCAAACTTGGGGACCGGATTTGACTCAACATCTCCTGGAGAAGAAGAGTCGCTGCCCATGTGACCGGGAGCACATGGGCGATCACCGAAAAAAACGGAGCGAATTGAGCCTCGCATTTGGGAGGAAGGGGAATTTTGTTTGTGATTTGCACCGGTGGTCTCCCTCCGGGGGCAGCTCTACTTGGTGCACGTTTCCGGCACCTGAAAGCCGCATTCTTTGGAGGCGTGATCGTGCAATCTTCTTTTTTTTTTCGTGTACAAAAGTGGAAAGCCGGGCAATGATAATGGGATTGTTTTCATGAAATTTATCAAAGCAATTCAATTTACACATTAAAACTGTGAATCCATATACTGTAATTTAATGCTTTACATGGACAGACTCGAAATGTTTTTTCAAATGAGATTTTGGTATTCTCTTGGCTGACTCGCACAAATGACAGAATTCAAGAAGAGTACTTTTTTGCATTTGTTCTTTGAACTGATGGGTGATGAGGTGCTGAAAACATCTTCCACACCTGAAAAAAAAGGATGTTACAGGATTGAATCTTATGAAGAGATTATGATTAGATCTAGGATATTAGTAATATCATTAAAAAATTATAACATAAAGATGCATGATACATGACATAGCATAAGTTGATGCTTCAAACTGTAAGATACAGTATCTCTAATATACCATGAAATAATAATGTAGTATTCTGTGTCATTAATGTTGAGAGGGTAGCATCAACAAGGTGAAATATGATTGTTTTACTCAAACTAAAAAAAAGGAATATCTACAACAGAATAGAAGAGGACATTAATTTAATTTAGCTAATTGTTTTTACAACTTAGGAGATAGGTCTATTTATAAAAATAATGATATTTGGGTTTGGAAAATATATGTCTGACAGACATTGAGCAAATATTAAGAGACGTAAAAGTTACAATATTAATAAAACTATAGACTCACCTATTTCTTTGAGATTGTGAGTGTAACATCAAATGACTATAAAATAGTCTACAAATTTTTATGAACCAATTAGTTTCAAATGAGAATAAATTATAAAAAAGATGACTATGAATATTCTTCATACTTTATAGTGAATAGGAATCAGTAAATAAAAATAAATTTGATCAAATGAAGAACTGGTAAAGCATCTAAGTATTAAGACTCACATAAATGAGTTAAGAGAGGCATAAGCTAGCAAAGAAAGAAAATGAAACAATTAATATCCTCAGAGATTCTTGAGAAAATTGGCCCTATTCCTTTTTAAAGTGTGGCAGGAAAGCTCGCCAGTATTACCAAAATAATTCAAAGTCACCAGTTTCATAGAATAGAGTCGCCACGATGGATTCAGTCTCCAAACAAAATGATGTATACTAAACTCTAAAGGTAGGTGTAGCTATAATATAAGCTAATATTGGCAACTTACACGAGTCTTTAAGGAAAGCAGATAACCTGGGGATAGGTAGAAACTACTTTGTAGTTTGTGGGCTTATTTATTTTTTTAACACATTGGCGCTCGACGACGTCCATAGCCACCATGCCAGTTTGAGTCGGAAAAGATACCGAATATTTTGTGTCAGCTTATATATCTAATAAATGAGTCTATTGACAGTAAAAAATTGGAGTGACGTCTATAAACGTCGCGGTGCTTTTGGTACCCGCAGTGGCACAAACTACTCACGACGTCTCTTCCCGCAATACGCCGTCTGTGTTATTTGGACCAAACTAGAAAACTGTCGCAAGCGTCAAAGTAAGAAAGTAATTTAGAGTTTTAAAAGTCGCCAGTAAGGCTAATTCATCCAATTTTGATCCTTCTAAAGTCGCCACTCTGCTGGCGAGTGGCGACTTTGGCCCTACATTGAAATATGTGCCCTATTCTGCAGATGGGACTTGGTTCCTGCAGTCTGGTAAATAAATAACAAAGAAAACACTCATGAATAGACTCAAAAAAGATGCATAGGTATGCATCAGACACCGGCTGCTTGCTGAATAAATCAGTTTCCAAGTTGTAAATCTTCACCCAGACTGCAGGAACTGATAAAGTGTTCTACAAGAAATCATCAAATTATGTATATTGTTCTCAGAAAAATGAATGTACCTACCTAAATATACTTAATATAGGAAGGAAATTAGAGATTGTTAGCACAGAAAATGTTAAAAATGTCCCATATTCTGCAGACTAGATCTTCACTAGGAAGTCAAATTTCAAAATGTCTCGTATGTGGCTAGTTCGTAGTACCTACCTATCCTAAATAATAATTAAACATCAAAAACAAAATTACCAATTTAATTATTTAGTTATACTGTTATAGAGGTAGGAGTAACTAACTGACTTAGAAGGTAACAACTTTAATTTATAAGTTACACCTAACTTAACTAACTAGGCCTAATAGTTATTAGCCTACCCAAGACAATATAAGATAGACGCTCAAGTTGATAGGGCACATACAAGAATAATAACAACCAATCAGAAACTATCTATGCGATCAGTAGCATACGTCACAGCAAACAATGACAAACGTACGAACCATATTCACAGAGGGAAAGACAGTGTCTATTCATAACGTGTGGAGTCGTTAGAAATATAAATATTCTATATTGATTTGGGGGGGATTAGATAACTATTTACTATAAGATCACATATGAAGTTCAATTTAGTATACTAAATAAAATCTATCCCCTTTTAACGAAGAATAGTCATAACTAGCTTTGACAAGCAAGTATTAACCTATCTAGGTACCATATTGTATTTGACGAAGCTAAGTGAGGTATACATTAACCGTGATTGGCTAGAAGTCAGTGCAAACATACATTGACGTCAGTGCAAACATTCTCTGTATTTCATAACATCAAGTTGAGCGTTTATCTTATATTGTCTTTGGCCTACCTCCCAGGCTCCGGCTCCCTTCAAATCCATAGACCATAGTAGGATGGGTGAAGGTCATAAGCCCCCCCGGTCAAGAGCCCCCCCGGTCATGAGCCCCCCTAGGTCATAAGCACGAGCCCCCCTGTTTTTAAATCCTTATTTACCTATATTATTTAATCCTTATTGACACTTTTGTAGTTCATTACTGATTAGACATAAAATATATGTATATCAGGGGGGCGTGCCGCCCCCCGATCCCCCCTGCCAGGTCATTAAACAATCATGAAGTGTGCAGTACAACAATTTAGCGGATACAACAAACTACATTATCAACTCTCAGTTATTTCTATCTAAGTAGTTCTTCATTTGTTTAATTAGGTAAATAAGGATTAATAAACAGGGGAGGGGGGCTCATGACCGGGGGGGGGGGGGGCTCTTGACCGTACCCCTAGTAGGATACAGAGCCGCTTTGGTAACTACCTAAATATTTAATTAAGTATGTAGGTTATTGATTTAGGATATCACACATATCCTAAATCAATAACCTTGCTTAATAATGCACCTCCTATCTACGAATACGAAGTACCGTCACAGAACAGTAGCATAGGATTAGTGAATCAGCGATAGATATCCTGAGGGCTGACTGACTTAGGAAATGTTTTCTAATTATCCAGGCTAACTTTGTAAATATTGATCTAAACAAATTTTTACAACGAATAAAATGTTCTTAGAATGTGAAAATAATATGGATTTCTTAAATATATTGTTCCAAAACACAATAGATCAATTATTTAAAGCAGCCTGTTCTGTGGTAGACAGCTGCTGTGGACATCGCGAACTTTACCCCTTTCTCCATCTTTATATAGTGTGTCTATACGTTATTATTTATTTAAAGTACAATGTAGCTGAATTTTGATATAAGAACTACTGTATAGGGGCATTCCAGGACAAGTGGACCAAGAGTTAACACCACGGGGTACGGTCAAGAGCCCCCCCGGTCATGAGCCCCCCCCCCTCCATGTTTTTTAATCCTTATTTACCTAGTTAAACAAATGAAGAACTACTTAGATAGAAATAACTGAGAGTTGCTAATGTAGTTTGTTGTATCCGCTAGATTGTTGTACTGCACACTTCATGATTGTTTAATGACCTGGCAGGGGAGTTCGGGGGGCGGCACGCCCCCCGATATACAAATATTTTATGTCTAATCAGTAATGAACTACAAAAGTGTCAATAAGGATTAAATAATATAGTTAAATAAGGATTTAAAAACAGGGGGGCTCGTGACCGGGGGGGGGGGGGGGGCTCTTGACTGGGGGGGGGGGGCTTATGACCTACACCCTAACACCACACCCACTCAGATTTACATGAAAGTTGGTACAGGCGTCCCTCGCTCTTATTACGTTTCATACTTACAACAAGTCAAATAGGTGTGGGTCATGTCTTGGACTAACATTACCTTGCATAGAAAATATTTCAGGAGTAACTTTGGTAATTTGTTAGTTTTAGTTTTCAGTTAAGCTGTTTTATCCGTGACTATTACAAACTATATGATCATGCATGTGAGATTTATTAAGATAAATTATGGTAAATAAACTAGTAATTCAGAGTAGTTTTTTTTTTACAATTTATATTCTATCTTCAATTCTTCAATATACATATATTGGAGATCTCTTTTGCAGAGCTGTTCCTACCATTATTACATATTCGCTTCGACGCAATAATTATTTTCGGTATGAGATGAACTGTATAGATTTTTCTTATTTAATAATGGAATTGCTGAACTCTAAAAAATTGGTTTTTACTTTCAATACAATAAATTATAGGGTAAAGTGACCAAAAGAGCGTAAGAAGCTGAATAGTTATTTTAAAGTTCGCATCTCCTTCTGATTGTATCCCTTATGTATGGTATTTTGTGACCGGACAATTGCCACTCGCGGACAATTGCCACCCAAATATTTATTATCAGGCCTCTCAACTTTAAAAATGGTGATAAAATATGTATATTATTTTTGTATGATTAATTATTAATTATATACATTATAAGATAAAAAATTTCATTCCACATTTAATATTTTCATTTTTAAGTGATTGCATTCACAGAGTAGCTTTTCTGCATCCATGAGCATTGTTACCCACGGTGGCAGGTGACTTTATTCATGGAGCCACTTTCCTTTCTGACTGCTTCTTCAAGTCTCTTGTATTTAATTTCCTTTTGATGTCAGTGATATAGTAGTCAACCAAATTACTGAAGCAGACGATATTCCATTAATAGAATTAAAATATCTCGCCCGGAATAGGTCTTTATTTATAATTATTTGCTAAAGGAAAAACAATAGGTATTTATATTACTACCCAGTAATATAATTTACAAGTTAAGAATCCTGACAATATAATTAGGGTTGTGACAATATGTTTTTAAAATCCTAAATCCTGAAAATGTTATAGACGAAGGGAATTAAACAGTTTTGAAGCGTTCTAAAGAAGTGGTATAAAGTATTCAATAACATAAGATTTAAAGAATATAAGATTTAAAAAATACAAGATTTAAAAAGCACATTCAGAAACCGAATAAATTTTTTTTTATCTTATATTGTATATAATTAATAATTAATCGTACAACAATAATATACATATTTTATCACCTTTTTTAAAGTTAAGAGGCCTGATATTGATAATTTGGGTGGCAATTGTCCGGGGGTGGCAATTAACTGCGGGTGGCAATTGTCCTAGCACCCTCTTAGTCCTATGTGTCCACTTGGTCCTATGTGTCCTCTTGGTCCTATGTGTCCTCTTGGTCCTATGTGTCCTCTTGGTCCTATGTGTCCTCTTGGTCCAATGTGTCCTATGTATCCTCTTGGTCCTATTGGCCTCTTTTTTATTATTTTGATTCTTCTAACTATAGAGGCGCGATAGAAAACGGTCAACCTCTATAGTTATATATCTCTTTCTTTCAATATTTTTATATATTTCAGTTTTATTTTTCAGATTCATCAAACTATAGAGGTGCGATATAAAACAGTCAACCTCTATAGCTATAAATCTATTCCTATAAATTTTCTTCAAATTCCACTTTTATATATTTTATTTTTTTTTATTTTGATTCTACTAACTATAGAGGCGCGATAGAAAACGGTCAACCTCTACAGCTATAAATCTTTTTCTTGAAATTTCATTTTATTATTTTGATTCTTCTATCTATAGAGGCGCGATAGAAAACGGTCAACCTCTATATCTAAATATTTCTTCAAATTTCTTTTTCTATATTTCTTTACTTTTATTCTGGAAAAATCGAAGGCAATCATATTGTAGATATCATTATGGAAAATCGAATGCAAAAAACCGCAATGTTCTAGCTTCAACCAAAAAACAGGTGGGGGGTTTAGAATTACAAGATTTGTAGATCTCAGAATTAGTAGGAATTTCCTTTCAAAGTTTGATGATCTGACACGCAGCATCCATCCGCTTCGAAGGTTTGGGGACAACTGACCCACAGACCAGTAAAGTAGAAGATGTTCCAATGCTGCGTGGACACCACTGCACAATAATTTGGCAAGAGAGAGAGCGCGGGAAAATGAGAACCAATCAGAGACGGTAGGTGCGTGATGTCACAGAAATGAAGTTATTAGGGGATACTAACTTAAACTATAAATCGTTTTCTATGAATATTTTCTTTTCGTTGGGAGACTAAACTAAACTTTAACGTAACTGGACACTGATTAGGTCAACTTTAATACTAATGAGACCTAAGATTGCCAAAATAGGGTAATAATATATTAATTTAATCTGTATACATATATATTTAGGAGTTATTATTTCATATTGGAATTACCACCAGAGATCCAGGTAATTAGATATATATACCAAGTATAAGTTTAAAGAACATAATAAAATTAGCTTTAGACACTAAGTGTCATTATTTAATGTTTGTTAAACACAAAAACGTGAGTGAGGAAGGTTATTAAAAGAGACAGTCGAAGTACTATATAATTTTATTAATATAACTATATTTAATAGTTTTACACCAGCGGTAGCTATAAGTATTATTCGTTAGTTTCGTGAATACATATTGTTACAATCATAAAATTTAGTGATGTATCTAGAAAACAATTTTTTTTCCGAAACTATAGACCACATCAACTGATGCCTATAGTAAAATGCATTAAAGCTACTCTGAATAATTACCTAAATAAATTTAAAAAACAAAAAAAATGTTTAATAAATATTACAAATTCAGTAAATGAAAATGATGGATTATCACCAAAATAAAATAAACTTGACACAGAGCGTGAAAACGAATTATTAGGCACACATGGAATGGAGACTTACAAATCTCGTGTATCTAAACATCGCAATAGGTAAATAGAATTAGACAGAAAAAAGATGAAAATCCTATAAAAATAAACAATAAATTAGAACTATTAATAAAGTAACATGTTGCTGAAAAGAAAATTTATTCTTAAATACTAACTGACACAATTACCACAAATTAGTGACGAAACTAATGGGCACAGAAAAGCTACTTCATGAATTCAGTCCCCTACCAAGGAATGTGACGAAAAGGTACACAAGCAACAGTGAGTGCAATAACTGATGGAAGAGAAAAATGAAGAGTAACAATAATGAAGCCTACAAGTCTATCTAACAAAAAAATTGCTATTCTCAGAAACTGCAAACAGAATTAAATAAATAAATGATTCGCAAATGATAGAACTCTTGTAGACAATAGGACTTCTTTCAATTTTACGTGTGCATAATTTTTTTTATTTTATCCGACTCAGTTTTATTTGAGAATTTCCTATTTAAATATTTGACAGTGTTGAAGATTCTGCATTTGATGAAGAATTTGATGCTATACTCCAAAATATCACGAGAGCAATATTGAGGATGCGGGACATTTTCAAGTATAGCATCATGCAAGATAGATGAAAAGTTATTCAAGTGAGAATAGATATGAAAATAATAAATAAAGAATTGTTCGTAAGTCTTGATGACTTCAATGAACAAACTGGAGCAATATTTCAGTCCCTAGGACGAGTTTTCATCATCTTTATATTCTTTAAAGGATATAAAGAGATGCAAACTCAAATCCTGGGAGACTAAAATATTGCTACAACAGTCACACGAATTTAGATCTGTCTTTAGTGAATTGAGATGATAGGTGATGAGTTTTTTCAAGATATATCCACAGAAGTAACTGGTGCTATCGTTTGAAGTTTCAAATTGACCTCCAATTAAAGTCGATCCTTCAAAAGACAGTATTGCATCTAAGTCCACTTCTGGTTTCTCCACAGTTGTAACGTGTACTTCTGGTTCCTGTTGGTATAAATGTAAGATAGAATATAACAAAGAAACATAATTAATGTCTCAATTGATAAAATAACATTATTCACTTCGCATTCTTACGTAATTCATAAATTCGACGCCCATTTCCGGAGCATCAACAACTTCACAATTTCCATCTTTTGGTGGTCGCACTAACGATGCCACAGCTAGACGACTGTACAACCTAGTGAAATCTTGGGCAGTGGGGAACTTGCATTTATTTCGGATTTTTCCGAAGTGTTGTTCCAGAAAATCTTGATTCAAATTCCGAGTAGAAAGGAATTGAAATCCTTCCGTTTTCATGTCTTCCCGTAGCATGGTCAATACATTAATATTTTGAACAAATCCAAGTATGAAGCGAGACTTGCGAGGTTTATTTAATAACTCTAACCTCAGCAACCATTTCTTGGATTCGTTTAGAATATTGAATAGTTTGTCTGATTTCACATTGAGAGGACGACGAAGATTTACACCATCTTTGGAAGATAGAGAGTTTAATGCATCAAAGATGAGATTGAAGTGATGACAATAGCTACTAGTGCATAGACCACCATTTTCAATTTTATTGGTTGCTACCAGGTAATTTAGGGCAGCAGCAACAGAATGCGACAGAACATTAGCTGCCAGCTTAACCTTCATCCGACTGCCAAATTTTAAATCGAAAAGGTTTCTGTGGCTAAGCTTAGGAGCTAGTTTGATGGAGTTCTTGGCATCTAAGTGGTACAATTGCTGCAGGTGCGTCCAACTCGCCTTGCCTGCGTGCCCAGGTACATGAACTCCTATTTTCTTTTCGAGAAAATTCCTGGCATTCTTCAAAAGGTGGGGTGGGTCTCTATACACATAGTAGCTTTTCTCATCAATAGTGAAGTACGGTCTGTCTGGTTTGACTCCTGCTAATCTGAACGCTTTTTCGAGATTAGATCCTTGGTCAGATGTGACGCCTTTAACGATGAACCCAGCTTCTTCAGTCACAGAAATAGCGTTTTTGATGATATCGTAGATTTTGTCACTTTTTATTGACGAATCTGTGAAAATGTAGCCAAGCGGATATTTCCACCGACTGAACATTCCAGCAGCCATGACACATATCACAGACGACACAAATTTCCTATTCCTTACGATACCATCATCCTCATATCCAACCAAGGACCCAGTCTTCTCATCATATCCTAGACCGTAGCGAAGAGACATCTCATCAACCATCAACATGCACCATTTTTCTTTGACAGAAGAGGGATTAACCTTCATCTTGAGAAGAGTTCCAGAAGCTTTGTGAATGCCAGGTCTGGACACAAACCTCTCAAGGCATCTCATTACTGTCGATTGGGAAGGGAGAGGAAGTAGTTGTCTGAGGACCTTGTAGCCAATTTTAGAAGAGCCAACAAACATATTTGTAGAGAGCCACTTCTGATACTTACTGTATCTTGAAGTTTTGAGTCTGCGCTTATTGAGTTTCATCTTGTACAGTTCTAATAAGTTTTTCCCTAATATTGCCCCATATTTCTTTTCAAATTCAGTCATTGAAACTCTTCTATAGTTCTTGGTTTTGATTCTTTTCAGATGTTTCCGTATCCTCTCCCTTCGAGTTGTGCCGCTGCGAATTTGCTGCTTTTCTATCAGAACAGGAGTGGATTTGGTATCAGCTTTGAAGAGTCTCCTGTTGCATTTAGCAGATGGGATGCTCTGGAAAAGAGAATATGAAGATTAATATCACTACATTCATAGCAGTACGTTATAGGTTGTTCTTGTATTTATACTTTTCTAAATGATTTTTAAATCTTTGAATCATAGCATTAACGAAATTCCCTATTCATACCTATTTTCTAAAAGCTCTCAATTCTGACCTTAATTTAATTCCTAATTCAATCAATCAACAGCAATCATTTACATCTGATTTGTTATATGTGGTTTTAGCAGGTAAAAGGTCTTAATTATGAGCTTCTTAAATTCTCAATTTATTATTTGACTTCAATTATTAATTTTACCGATATTGAAAGTTGACTCATAGATCAATACTTCAAAGTCTAAACATAGTTCTATTTTACCACAATTATAAGCTTGAGGTTTATTATTTTAAAATGCAGTTAATTGCAACAAGCAAATGATATTAATAATATAATAAGTCATTCATCAACTTAGATAATACAATCTGTATTAAGCTTTTGATTATGATAAATAACAACTTAATTATCTAAGTATCTCCAGTGCAGGTAGATATATAGTTCAAATTTAAGGGGACTGTCTCCTTGAAACCCGAGAAAAATCTCAAATTTTATTATTTGCTTAAATTGATGCTTAATAGGCTCACATCGTCTTGGATAATGTTTAAAATATATATCTGCTCCAAATATTATGAACATGCTTTTATCATTATTTTTGTATTCTTTTTTGAAAATAGGTAGCTACTCCTGAAAAGTTCACATTTTGATTGTTTAACTACCTAGTACAGTTTAAGACATACTTCCGAGTTTCTCCATTTTCTTCAGTTGCCTACTAAGTTACACACTGTATTTCAAACATGCTCAAAAAAACATTTTCAATGTTTTTCATTCGAAAAAGGTTTTTTCAGATAAATTAGGAAAAAAAAACGGTTGGTAACTTAGTAGACAACTAAGTTTTAAACAAGATGTATAAAACCAAATGTATCTAGCTCAAAATTTGCAGGAGGCAAAACATTATGAAGTACTTCTTCTATTTAAGGGTTTAAAAGAGGAAAACAGTGACGAGGATAAAATTGAGAAACAATTAAAATGAAAACCACATCATTTGAATTGTTCCATTCATCCCTAAAATTGCTGATATTAATCAATTAACTTTTACTTTTCTTAGGGAGAAAGTCCTCTTTAAACTAGTCTTGCCCATAGCTACATGATTGCCTATATTTACCTTTGATATCATCAAAGTAACTTACATGAATGTTGTTGTTGTTACTAATACAACTGACACCAGCGATGCAATCCAGAGAAAATTGAAACTGTAAAAAAATGGAAGATCATAAAATAACAGAATATTAATTAAAAAAAAAAATTGCTTATATTGTTCAGTACTAAAATATAAATTGCTCATTCTTACAGATTCAATTCCTTCATTATGAATATCAGCATGACTTTTCTCACGGGATCTGTCCTCACTATTGTCAGCGACTTCTTTCTGAAAAAATATTAAGATTCATAGAATAATTATAACTGCAACATTTTTTATTGCAATTCAGGGTATCAGTAGCAACAAAAAATCACAAATGTACATTTATTAAGCTTGCATAAATGAGATAATTCAAACTATACATTCATACCACACCTATTTACTGGAAACTTTGGTCATACATAGGTAATTAACAGTGTATATATTAATGGTGACAGGTGAAAATTTAAAATTTACCACACAAGAAGTGAGAATACAAATTTCCAACTTACATATACACCACCATTATCGGCTGGAGTCTCCGCTGCCTGGCGAAGAGAACGGGGCGTCTCTGCTGCTGCCTGGCGAAGAGAACGGGGCGTCTCTGCTGCTGCCTGGCGAAGAGAACGGGGTGTCTCTGCTGCTGCCTGGCGAAGAGAACGGGGTGTCTCTGCTGCTGCCTGGCGAAGAGAACGGGGCGTCTCTGCTGCTGCCTGGCGAAGAGAACGGGATGTCTCTGCTGCTGCCTGGCGAAGAGAACGGGATGTCTCTGCTGCTGCCTGGCGAAGAGAACGGGGCGTCTCTGCTGCTGCCTGGCGAAGAGAACGGGGTGTCTCTGCTGCTGCCTGGCGAAGAGAACGGGGTGTCTCTGCTGCTGTCTGGCGAAGAGAACGGGGTGTCTCTGCTGCTGCCTGGCGAAGAGAACGGGGTGTCTCTGCTGCTGTCTGGCGAAGAGAACGGGGTGTCTCTGCTGCTGCCTGGCGAAGAGAACGGGGTGTCTCAGCTGCTGCCTGGCGAAGAGAACGGGGTGTCTCTGCTGCTGCCTGGCGAAGAGAACGGGGTGTCTCTGCTGCTGTCTGGCGAAGAGAATGGGGTGTCTCTGCTGCTGTCTGGCGAAGAGAATGGGGTGTCTCTGCTGCTGCCTGGCGAAGAGAACGGGGCGTCTCTGCTGCTGCCTGGCGAAGAGAACGGGGTGTCTCTGCTGCTGCCTGGCGAAGAGAACGGGGGCTAACTACTCTATTAAGTGAGAGAAGACCCTCAGCTGCATGACGAAGAGAGTGTGGGCTAGCAGCTGCCTGTTGAAAAAAACGTGGGGTAGCAGTGGCCTGGTTAAGAACACCTGGGCTACGAACTCGACCAAGTGAAAGAAGACCCTCAGCTGCATGACGAAGAGACCGAGGGCTAGCAGCTGCCAGTCGAAATAAACGTGGGGTAGCAGTGGCCTGGTTAAGAACACGTGGGCTACGAACTTGACTAAGTGAGAGAAGACCCTCAGCTGCCTGACGAAGAGAGCACTGATTCTCAGCTGCAGACTGATAAGTTGTAGCCGTTTCTGGAAAAATGTTACAGAAATTAATACAATTTAAGCACATTATTTCAAAATTTCTATATATGGAGAATTTTATTTGACAAATAACATATTTAATATGCTATTGGTTTTGATAGTTCCTATGGTTAGATGAATATGTAAATAATAAAATCATGAATAGTGATGTTGAGAAAATAAGTAAAACATTGTTAGGAAATTAACTGATATTTTGATAATATTAACACATTAAGAAACCATTGAAAAATAGCATGACGAAGTCCAATCAAATATTTCGTGTGGGATTGATAATCCTGACATCTGAATATATAACTCTAGCAATAAACTAGGTCTATCTTCCAGAATTACTAGGTACTTCGGAGGAGTCTAATCTTTATATGAAATGCTTTGTATGTTAAAATAATCAAACTGATTATAGTTTTCTTAACTATGATCATCATCATTTCAAAAAGAAATTCAAAAGAAATCAAATAATCAAAAAAAGCACTGAAAAATTACACTTTGAAAATTAGTACTCATAAATCCTAGCTAACCATTCATAGGCAGTTGAATAATATTAGATATTTATATAGAGAAAGTGACGTAGCCTGGATCTAGATTTTGATGAATTTCTTAGAGGAATTATATGAATTGATTTCAGAGTTTGTGTAGATCATGAGCTTTCAGAAATAAAGAAAAAAAACATACAAATTGTATCGAATTAGCAATAAACATAGGCGTAGCCGCCACTTAAATATAAAATAACCATGAGTAAACATTACTTCTATTGTATATGAGGTATGTCTATGTATACATTGATAAGCTGTTATTAATTTGAACATATCCAAGCAGATGATTTTAATTGTTTTAAGTATCCAAAAATCAATCATATTTGATGTTCTATAAAATATATACATTTCAGATAAAAATTTTCTGAAATATTCAACCATTTAATATTTCTCTGATATGCCATTTTATATTTCCCTGAGCACACAACTTGCATAATCAGATCAATTGCTTTTAATGAAAATCAAAAGTATAAATGATAAAGCAATCAAGAGAAGTAGTGAGCAAAATCTTATTGATTGAGAGAAAAATATCATTTTCATATTAATAGTAGTGAAAAGAATTATTATTATAATTATTACTATTAACACATTGACTATGTATACTAAAAATGCAGTCTAACCTAGCTGACTTTTCCAAAATTACATGTTTTTGTTATTGCTTCTGTGGTCATGAGACTCATGCTTGTTCTTGTCATGACAATGACCCAAAATTTTAATCTTAATTCATCATTAGGAGAAATATCAATTTCACTTCTATGTATTGAATTTGTGAAGTTAACTAACTTCATTTTAAGAAAATTTCAAGATAATTGCAGAAACTTGATTTGAGGAATCTAGACATTTCTTTATTAAATAATTTATGAGAAAACAGAAAAATCCAAAACTATTAATGAACTAGGTAATTCCCCATGAGCTTCAGATTCAGCACAATAAGGATTCTTACTCTATCTTACTACCTGTGATCTTTCCTCTTAAAGAAGCCAAATTTGTTCTAAGTAATGTTGAACATATATGAAATATATATTTAGCCACAATAAAAATCAGTTAGCTACTGTCCTTTTCCTGTCAGGCAAATGTGTGTACAGCTGCAATCTTTTATTTATTAAATATCTAGGTATTATGTGTAGAATAAGGCTAGATAAAGTATGTAATCTGTAGTCTGGAACTGGCAGTTGAAACTTACTGCCATTTGTCATCAGTTATTGATATTGGTCTATACAGAAAATTAAATTACATTTTTTTAAGCTATTAATTCATCATAGAAATTTGGAAGGATATTGTGGATTTTCTACTCTCAAGGAGTACAAAATACTGATATTTTACATTAAATCTTGATAAATCACTCATTCTCAATGGGTGATTCATGAAGCATAATCAGTTATACAAGTGGAAAAGCTCATATAAAAGCTCACTAGTTGAACAAGGTGTGGTGTTGTGTAAATTTTGGACATTTACCTTGTGAAATTACATGAACAAACTATTATCAAGAAGTGTGATTGTCCATAATTTAATAATTAACTTCTGAAATGTAACTGAGAACTTTGAAGATCTCTGACCTGGGCAAAACAGATAGAGATAACTTTTTTTCATGTTTAGAAATGAGGTAAAAGTCAGTAAATCTGGAATCAAAATTGTCCAGGGAATTAATTAGAATTACTACAGTCTTTCAGAGCATGTTATTCAAAGGGACGTCTCTCTAAATCAGAATGAATTAATCAATTAATGTACAATTTTGTCCCCTTCTAGTCTATAATATTAAAGCTACAGATATGGGGTTTATTTCATCTTGTTCAGTACTTATTCCTCATAAAAGTTAGCTTTTTCTTAAATTAATTTTAGTTCATAATATTCATTTATAAAAGCAATTTAAAAATAATCAAAACTGTGTATATTTCCATGTTGTTTTTTTGCACACGAGAGATTTGAAAAAAATCCTAATTTATCTGCAATTAAACACTGCAAAGAATGAAAAAATGTCATGTATCTAAGTCAAACATTGTAGGTGGTGAAACATTTTTGAAGTTCAAAAACGAATTTTTCAGGAGGAGAGCCCATTTTCATTAACAAAATTTTATTAAAAAAGCAATTCTTGTTGGATAAGAGCTAATAATTTAAATACATTATATTGAGAACAAAAGGCAAAATAGAGGATTTCTTCATGAACACTTCAATAAATAGTTTTTAGCAGTCTGGTAAACCGTGTGAATTAGTAAAAAAGTGAAATACTCTATTCGAAACCACAAAAAGTTATCATTAAAGTATGTTCAGGATCTCACAGTGAAGGGGGAGGGGGGTGGGGGGGAAGGCACCAGCTATGGAAGGTTGAATTAGTGAAACCAGTTATAATGGGCTAATGTCTTGTTAATTTTGGTTTACAATTTTCAAATAGGACATAGTTATTGGCTTGTAGCAGTTAGTTTGTGAAATTCAAGCTCAGATTTAGCTTCCAGTCATACCTCAGAAACATGGTGGAAAGAAGAATTAATTAGTAAATACTAAATAGCTCAGAATATATTTTAGTTCTTAACTAAGTAGTATGAATGATGTACCACAGACCTAAGGTAATAAAGCATTGGCACATCTCTCCATTAGTTTGGCAAATTAATTATAAAGCAATTTGATTGTGATTTGTGGGCATAGCCACACATTAGCAAAGTGAAGACTCTAATCACACTCATCAAATAAAATATTAAATAAAAAAAAATTCTAAACTTAAGAAATTGTAACATAGATACACTGAGTTTCTTATGATTTGAAATAGTCTACTATAACCAGACTGTAGAGTAGGTAACTAGGTATGTAAACATGGTCTGCATGTAAATTTACTTATTTTTATCAATATTTTTTTGGCTGCCCTCCAAATTTATAGCAACAGTTTATATTGTTTGTGTGAACTATCCGGAATATCCTTTCATTTTTACATTCATATCACTGAGAACAAATCTTAAATTAGAGTCACTGTGATGATGTACTATCAGAGAAAAGAGTCACTGTGATGATGTACTATCAGAGAAAAGAGTCACTGTGATGATGTACTATCAGAGAAAAGAGTCACTGTGATGATGTACTATCAGAGAAAAGAGTCACTGTGATGATGTACTATCAGAGAAAAGAGTCACTGTGATGATCACTTTTATCAGACTCCAGAGAAATTGCAATTATCTAACTCAATCAAACAATTTTGTCTTGGTACATGCAAGTACTAAAAAACAACTCTTTGTAGTGACTGACAGACAGTACATGTGCAATGAAACTAATTTCTTATTTGACTCGACTACTTGAGCAACTACTTATAACTTCAAGTAGGTACATTGATTTATGAGTACTGAATGAATTTGTACAGTTGTACTTAGTTTATTATTATTATTATTATATTCCACGTAATAAAGCATGTCCTAACTCGCCATTGGACCATTTAAGAATTATTTTGACTCTAGAGTCCTTCAATTGCAAATGGTGAGAAATATATCTTTTTTTCTATGCTTAGTAGGATTATTTGGAAGAGAATTTAAGATAATTAGATCACTTTGGAGAGAAATTTTGTGATATTCGAAGAGAGCAAGAGAGACAAATGGAGAGTTTATGAGCCATACTAGTAGTAATTTACTTGGCTAAGTTGGCTTAGGCTTAGTACATAAGCACTTTTTCTCACCATTGTATTGGCTTATAAATCAAACAATTTAGACATTTAGACTCATGAGATATTTTAAGTCCATAGGTCCTACAATTATAAAGAGAAAAATCTACTTTTTATATTTTACTCCTATGCTTAAAATTCATTGTTCCCTATTCTGGAGAGAATAAGGCCTAATGACAATATTATCTTTTTGGAGAGAAATTTAAATTCTTTTGGAGATAAGATAGTCAAGAAAAAAGGGCAAGTTTATGAGCTATTGTATATTATTTGGCACATTTACTACCAATACCATACAGTGCATACTACCTACCTATCTGACTATAATCTGAGTTTTGCCCTTTTGATATGTACCTAAGCCAGTTAACTCTTTAGAGTTTAGTGATAGATATTTTGAACTACACTGATAATACACGGTGGTACAGAAAGTATATCATCCAGACTGCAAAGCATGCATAATCAGTCTCCAGATATTTAATTTATCCCAATTTGTCTCCCAAGATTTTAAATTTCTCTCTAAAATGGCCAAAATTCTCTCCACTAATAATATGTAAACATAGGGATTAATTAGTAAATTGTCACCAGGTAATTCAGGAGACTAATTTCAATGCCTCAACAGTCGCCGGTTAAACTTCACAACTTCATGCATCTTTTGCAGACTGGTATATCACCTACAAAACACTTTCAAAAACTGTTGGGAAATATTCCTTACTCTTTAAAGGTTGCGTTTAATGATCAGCAGTCAGTGGTGACCACCTCCAAAAATAAAGTTTGTATGCTGCTCGGCAGCTCAAATTTTGAATCTACACATTACATAAATGGTTAGGTATAGTCATATTTCTTAAGGCACAAAGGACATTTTAATTCCCTGTAAAGTTTAGGCCTGAAAGAGATAATTGGATTTAACTGATAATGACAATCATGTTACAGTCACAGAGGCTGGAAAATTGTAAGACAAAAAAATCCTCTATTTTGGCTTCTGTTTTCAATAAAATGCATGTAAATATAGGAGGAAATTGAGGATTGTTTGCACAGAAAATGTTAAAAATGTCCCATATTCTGCAGTGACACAGTCTGGGAACCCAGTCAGTATTTAGTGGTAAATTCCACTGACATGTCGGTGGAATTTTTTCTCTTTCAAAATAATATTCTGGCAAAGTCGTTGGATTTTCAACTATTTATTCATGTTACCATTAATTTTTGGTGGATAAATTGGGAAAATGTTGGTGGATCAGTCAAATTACAGGAAATTAATGGTGGATTTTTTCAGCTTTTAGAAAAAGTCAGTGGGATTTTTTGCACCAAATACAGACTGGCTGGGAACCATGTTAGTGACAATGTTACAGAGTATGTCAGTTAAAGCCAATTAATTGGGTAAATTGGCTTAGTTTTCAAAACGTCAAAACTCAGATATGTCTAATTCCAGTCTGTATTTCATGGTAAATTCCACCGAGTTGTCGGTGGATTTTTAGCTATTTATTCCTATGTTACCATTAATTTTCGGTGGGAAAATGGGTGAAATGATGGTGGATCAGCCAAATTAGAGGAAATTAATGGTGGATTTTTTCAGCTTTTTCAAAGTCAATGGAATTTTGTGCACCAAATGGCAAATACAGACTGGGTCTAATTGGCTTAAAATTTTGAATCAATTCCTATGTTCCCAACTTCCCATGTTAATTTTGGCTTGAAATCTTCTAACAAATGAGCCAAATTGGCTTGGCTAATAATTTATGAATTTTGGCTCAAAATTGGCTTAGGTACCATTTTCTAGCCTCTGAAACTTGGTCTGAAAATAACATATTTGATGTATGAAATTAAGGTATTACATGAATAGATATCCAAGATCCTAAATGGGAACACCGAACACCTAATAAATAAATGTGAAATATTTGTTAACAGTTATAAATTAGGTAGTTAGGCAAAAACCTCAATTTTGTATCAAATTAGCAATTACCCCATCTTACCCTATACATTTAACATGGAACTATTAACTAAGGTAGGCACCTAATAGGTAGCTACTCAACTAGGCTATTTACATTTACTAGGTACCAAGCAAACAATGGCTAGTTGATATAACACAGGATAGGATAGTTTTATTATCCATAAGAGTTTGGCTAACCAAACTGTCCAAACTACTGACTAGGTATAGCTACCTACATAGGCTAGTTAGTTAGGTTAGTTAGGTAATAGTTATATAGAAAATAGTTGAAATTCCAACTATCTATAGCTACCTAGGTAGGTACCCAATTAATAATACCTAGTTATAACCAACCTTCGTTGTCAGAATGGTTTGCCATTGGAAGAGGGACAGCATCTTCTTTCAATTTAGTCTTGTATGGTGAAACTATTCTAGTAAAATCTTTATATTGGAAATGTTTGGAACAAACTGAATAATTTTTTACAAGATTATTTACTGTCAAATTTGTAAGTTTAGGATTATTACAGGCAGCCTTCCACTTCAATGAATCGTGACTTCTAAATGAAAACAGTTTCACGTCTGGATTTTTACGGCTAGTAATCGTACAATTCTTAAACGAACATTGTCGAGTTTTAACCATTTTGAGAAGTAATAACCAAGGAAATTGTAATAACATACACTGTCACTGAACATTTATACCTCTCAAGAAACGTGACGCTGATGATCTGATTTTAAGCCGTTAGCGTCCTAAAACAAAAGAAAAACAAAAGACTATCGGATATATGTAACGAACTTGTTCTAAACAAAGAAAAATGAATTACATGGTATTATTTCAAATATTTTGAAACAATTCAAGGAAATGAATATTAACTATCATATAACTATTACTTTCGTATCAAATAATATCTTAAAAGTGACCGAAAAATAAAATCAGAAATAATGCAATAGCGAATGTAGTAAGAATGACTGTGACGTCACGCACTTACCATGCAAACGTGCCAACAGTCGCTAGATATTTGAAATGACTGTATTGGGACATCTTCTACTTTACTGGTCTGTGACTGACCACTGAGTGTATATAAAGATGGAGGTAGCATAGCGCAGGCAAAAGTGATGCCAAAACCCCAGTATATAGAATATGTAGTGACAATCGAGAAGTTTAGTGTACGTGACGTCATCACAGCAACACTATAAAAGGAAAATTGTCACTACTTATCAGGCTATTGTCATTACTATGTATACTTTTTCTACTGTGGTCTAAACCAAGGGCGCCCCTCCCACTCACATCAGTTTAACAGAATGCACGGAAAGGAGATGATGTGAGTGTTAGACTCGCTCTACCTCATGCACTTCTCGAAACCCTATTTTTTAAAAGATTCAACAGTTACTTACGAATACAGATAATTTCTATGATAAAAAAGTGTACGATTTGATTACTAACTTTGCTTTGACATCTCACTAAAATTATAATTTTATTACACTAATAACTAGATGAACAGAGAGAATGTATGCTCAAATCATAATAAATTCACAACAAAAAGTATTATTAAACCATAAAAAATATAAGAATTTATCCATTGGTCAAAGCATATACTTCTCAAAAAGAAAGACAATGCTACTGACAAATTTCTTTTAATTTGTTGCACGAAAGTTTGAGATTAAATTACATTCTAAGAAAAAAGAAGCAATGGCCCATACACGTATATTCAGAAACTTAGTGTGACGTCACGACTTGATCATTCTATTAGATTGAATGTAAAATTTAAATATACTTATAACTCTTGTTGACATCTGATAAGCATGGAGAAAATATATGTATTGATTACCATACAACGGAAGTAAATGAAAAATATAAGTATTTTATGTACAGATGCAATCAATATATCGCTAGTTTGCGAGAACAATGTCATAACTTCAAAAAAGCTGTTTTTCAGGAAAGGCATATTAGTACTTGTAATGTAATACGTACATGTAATGGTATATCGTTAAGACATTTAGCCTCTCTAGCGGTATATTTTAAAGTTTCAATGATGATTTTTTTGCCAAAATAATCAGCATTTTATGATTAATATATCTATATGGATAACTCTAAAATACATGTTTTTGTACTTATGACGTTGTTGCTGCAAACAAGCGATATATGAATGGGGTTCAACTTACCCTTTTTGTTACATATGTTACATGGTGGGATAATACGTAAACCACCATAAAAATATCATTCAAGAACATAAGTTGCATGGTGTGATTAAATATCTTCCACCTTCTAATGCATCATATTATTTTCATTTACATTCAGTACTATTGAGTTTAATAATATATAATGATAAAAACCACCTATGCAACTTGGTACTTTTTTATTCTCAAATCTTAAGACTCTAAGAATTGAAGTCTGTTTCGGAACCAAAAACTATATCGCTAACATCAAAAGGAAGTTAGATACAAGGGACTCGAGAGGGAGTCAGTCAGAAAGGAAAGTGGCTCCGTGAACAATTTTATCTACCACGATTCGTTGGCCAAGCTCAGGTATGAAGAAAATCAGTTACTTAATTAAAAAGAATGCGGTTGCGAAAGATGGAAGAGGAAAATGAAGAGTTGATGTTAAGTTAATGAAACCTAAATTCCTACCTAACAAAAACTCTAAGAGGAAAATGAGAAGAGATAGTAAATGAAGCATGCAAGCCTAATTAGCATTATCCTCTAAACCAGAAAGTAGTGTTAAAATTGAGTTATGATTAAAGCAATTAGGATAGTTTAATCTTTTTAATTTAAATTTTAATATAAATAGTATAATAAAATTGAATGAGAACTCAACTATAAAAAATAATGTTTTCAGAAATCTCACCAATTGAGACAGTTAGTAAACAATATCATCACAATTGGTGAATAATTTGTTATCAAAATTGTGATAGCTACAAACAGTACAGTACAAAACAGCATAACCTCCCTCGACTGTTACTCGATTAGCACTGAGCATTGGAGGAGGGGCATACAACCCCATTCAACCAAGTGGCAGGGGTGCATAGGGGGAAGACACGCCCATGGCGCCACTTTTTGGCATCACTTTTCCTTGCAAGACATGCTGCCTCCATACCTATATATACTCAGTGCAACTGACTAATCTCTCTGCATTCATTGGTGTGTGCGTGCTATAGTGGTAGGTTAGATACCAGATATAGCGAGATAATTAATTATTACGAATTATAATTGGCTGAGAGAAGGTTTATAGAGTACATATTGACTCAGAACCCCCCGACCCACTTTTTCCTTTCTCCCCCTCTCCCCAGGGGGTTAGAGTTATACGAGACTTCTGATATTTTGCACACACTATAAGAAGGTTATAAAGCAAATATTTACACAATAAAAAAAAAGATAAAATTTTGAGATTTCTTCGGAGGGCGGTGGCCTTAAAATTGTAGTTGGATTAAAAACTGGATTCAACATGGTTATGCACAGTGAGGTGTTTGTAAAAATTAACTAACTTCGTAGTGATCGAGATTGTGGAAGTGAACGACAATACACAATTGTACTCCATGAAACAGCTTCCAATTTTGTCAATCAGGCAATTCTATTCATAGTAGCTAGTGATTTAAAAATAAGGATTTTCGGTGCAGGCTAATTTGATCTGGTGAATAAAATCTTGGATGCACGATATTAAAATTTTGTTGGAGGAGCGAATCAGGCTATGCCGTATGAATTTGGTCGTCCAGCAACACTTTCAAATTAATTTAGTAAATTTCAATTAAATGAAAAGGAATAATAAAAAATGTATAAAATGAAAAGTGGAAAAACTAAACCAGTGTTTATTTTTTCAATGAAGGGGCTCTTGACAGTACCCCCTATTGTACCTATTGAGAGATAGGTACTCACCACAGTACATAGAATAAGATAGTAAGGACACTGCATTATGTTTTGAATTGTGAATGTAGTCAAATGATGTCATCAGGATTTGTCTGGTTGTCATAGCAACCCGACATTCATAATCAAATCTTGAGCGGCCATCTTGATATATTACGTACTAGCCTAGTTGTTATCTACAAGCCCAAGTGATAACGTTTCTATTTTGCATGAGGTTTTCAAATTATTTATTATCATATTGTGTATCTAGGTACCTAAACGAACTATAATGGGACCTCGTGTAAAGAACTGTTCTTTTAAAAACTGTAAGAACAGCTCGAAAGACTTGAAAAACTTTAAGTTTTACAATTTTAGGAAACACGACTACCAATCATGGCTAAACATGGCTGACAGCAAAATGAGAAATTTATCAGAAAAAAGTCTTATCAAGAATTACTTTATTTGTGATAATCATTTTAGGAGAAGCGATTTTACAAATGTCCTATCTCCATATCGTAAAAGATTGAAAAGCTCTGCAATTCCTGGAAATTATTCAGGTAGGTACCTGACCTAGCTAGTAGCTAGTGTTACATAATACCTAACTACAATATAAGTAGGTAGGTAGGTAGCTAGTAGCTACCTACCTACTAGTTAGGTAGGTAGTACCTACGTACCTACCTAGGTTTAGGTAAGTTGTGCATGGTGATCGGTCAAAGGATAAGTTATGGGTTGTCCATCATCCATATCATTATCACAGAGTATGTCAGTTAAAGCCAAATAACAATTAATTGGCTTACAATTCAAAAGTTCAAAACTCAGATAAATAATAAATTCAGTTGGCTTATAATTCTGAATTAATTCCTATGTTGAATGTTCCCATCATCCCATGTTAATTTTGGCTTGAAATCTTCAAGAATTACCTAGCTTAGTTTACCACCAAATACAATCTGGATGCTAGCCTAGCGGCCCTAGCTAAAATTGGTTTGGCTCGCTCAGAATTTTTATGAAATTGTCGCTCATTAATTGGCTCACTCTCTTACAGACTCTTAAATATGGTGGGTTGTCAACCAGTTCCACATTATTGATCATGTACCTACGGTCCTACCTAGGTACCTACCTAATAAAAACTCTACAAATTTAAAAAAATTCATTTGTTTATTTTGTTTCTATCAGACTGTAGGACCTGTGAAAGTGTTCTCAAATAAATCCTCTATTTTATAATTTTGCCTTCTGTTCTCAGTAAAATACATGTAAATATAGTAGGAAATTAAGGATTGTTTGTTTGTTAGCACAGAAAATGTATAAAATGTCCCCTATTCTGCAGCCTGGCTCCTGGTGGCAGACTAAGCAGTGAGTCAGCCTCAACTTTTTCATGATACCTATTACCACTGCCCGGCCCGCAGCCGCCCCGCAGCCCAAGTAAAGTAGTATGTCTCATAAACTCGCCATTTGACATTTGTCTCTCCAGCTCTCTCCAAAATTCAACAAATTCTCTCCAAAATGATCAAATTTTCATAAATTCTCTCCAAAATAACTTTGTAGCATAGGAGAAAAAAAATAAAAATCGCCATTTGCATTTGAAGGATTCAAAATAACTGTCACAAACTCGCCATTAAAATGGCGAGTTTGGATATGCTTTATTAGCTACTTGCCATTTTTCAAAGTGTGGCAGGAATGTCACCAGTTTGATGAGAAAATGGACTCAGGTCGCGACATTTAAGATATTTTGAAGAAGAAATTTGACTTCCTAGTGAAGATTTTACAAAATTACACTTGAAAATATCCTCATGCTTATTGTCTGATGCATCTGCATCTCTTGAGACTATTTATGAGTGATTTACTTGTTATTTACATGTTTTTCAACTTATTTCACCCCTCAAAAGTTGCCAATATACTGGCGTCTTTGTCCATACTGTGAAACATGGATTACTTGGCCTATTAGTTATTACCTACCCGCCCCACCTGCAGGCCAGACTGTATTTGGTGCACCAAAACCCTCTGATATTTGTAAAAAGCTGATAAAACCAGCCAACAATAACATTTACCTCATATTTTGGCTAATCAGCCAGTATCTTCCCAGTCTTCCCATTGAAAATTAATGGCATCATAGGAATAATTTAATAAATAGCTAAAAACCAGCCGATTTTGCTAGAATATTACTTTACAAGTTTACAGGGAAAAAATCCCTCTGGGCTCTGATAAATCGGCTGGTTTTACCATTAAATACAATCTGGAATATTTCTTTACAAGGAGAAAAAATCCCTCTGATAAGTCTGCTGGTTTTACCATTAAATACAATCTGGCCTGCAGGTATCACCGTATCATGAATAACAAAGAATACCTAGGTACCTAAGACTAAGAGTAGAGTTATTAAGAAAAAACAGTGCGGAGATTCAACTGCCCTTTATCGGGGCGAATCTCCACCACTATTAGGGGCGAATATCCGCACCCAGTTTCCTATGAAATAGAAAACAAAAATTGAAAAAAAGTTATCATGAAAAGAAAGCTCATTCCTTTCACTATAAGATAGAGAAAACCAATTTACTTTATCTATTTTAAATTTTTCATAAATAAATCACTCATTCTTATCTTTTTTCATGACTTCAAAAAACACTTCAGATAACAGATTTTTGAGGGTAGCTAGCACAAATTTTTCTCTCACGCTTCAAATTTTGCTCCAAATAACTTCAAATTTTGTATGAAGATATTTGATAAGAGTGCTGATGGTTGTGCTAAAAGAAGTAAATTGTAAGTTTATTCAAACTCCTGTTATAAATCAATTATCAGGGTGAGGAGATTCATCCCGGTTGAATTTTACCCGAGGTGCATCTCCGCACCTTCAGTAAATTGTTGGTAACAAAAGTAAAAATAATCTATCATAATTCTGCTTCTACCAGAATCATAAGCACTCCATTAGACATCTTTGTACCATATTTGAAGAAACTTGGTTCAAAATCTTGGCCATGAGACCAAAGTTTGCACTGTGACCAAAATCTGATCTCCAAACTTTTTTAGGCCTTGAAAATAGACATTAATTTGTGAATTATTTGTGAAAAATATATAACTGATAATTCCAATTTGTTAATATCTGTTGAGAGTTGAAGGAATGAGCTTTCTTCCAAAATTTTTTTTTACATTTTCGTTTTCTATTTTATTTGACAACTCAGAACTTATCCTTTGACCGATCATGCAATATGACCGACGATGTAAAACTTACCTTAGCTAACTTTCTAAGAGCCTAAGTTAGGCACCTACCAAGTTTCAGAATTTCAGTGGATGGAAAAGTGTAGGTACCTAGCTATTTAAGCCAATTTTTTAGCCAAAATCTCAAAAAATTCTGAGCAAAGCCAATTTTTGCTTAATTTTGAACATTCCAAGCCAAAATTAACATGGAGGCATGGGTACCAGACTATATCTAGTACACCAAAACGGCAAAACCCTATGACTATGGCAAAAAGCTGAGAAAATCAGCCAACATTTCCCCTATATTTTGGCTAATCAGCCTGTTTCAGCCAACATTTATCCAGTAATCCAGTTTTCCCACCAAAATTTTCCCACATCACTGTCCCCTCATCTAAGAGGCCTTCTTTTCTTCTCTTCATGTCTCTTTGGATCACCTGTTGTGGATAGGGACAACTCTTAAACCCTGAATATAATAATAATAACAATAATGTTTCTTATCAAAGTATCAGTATAAAATATTCATTATTCAAATTTTCCAGTTGAAATCATACATGATATTGTTATGGTAGGACATTGTATTCTTCCCCAATAATATGATTGTATTCTTCCCAACAATATGATAATTGCAATGGAATATAACTTCAGCAAATTTACAAAGGTTTTTCTATATTTATAACTCTCTTCATGTATTCTTCCAGGAACACCTTCCTACAAGAAATCCTACCAAGTAACTACCCCTAGGAATAATGAAGTAAGTCGCTCCTCTTGAATGAAACTTTCAAAAAGCAAATCTCTCTTTGGAATTTGTAGTATATATTGTTAGCTAATTGATTATTTTATTCAGTTTCAATTTTTTTTCTAAATATCTAGATGACATATAACTAATGATATATTACTTCAGTTATAAAATATACTAACAGTATTGTAACTTGTAAGGCATAATGTGCATTTTTTTATGTTTGTTTACTTCTTTTTCCATCTTTTGTTTCTTATTAAACCTTCAATTCACTATTTAACTGACTCTTAACTGAGTTTCTGGGTATTGCGAATGTTTCATGTTTTTTTCCCGTTTTTTTCTCAGTTTAAAGGTTATCAGTCATAGCTATTATTTTTATTGTATTTCTTTTTTGAATCAAACATAGTAGCTATGACTATATATGAAAATGTTATTATTTTTATTGATAGCATGTTGAATATAACTTTGTAGTTTGTGACTAACTAACAGCTTCCATATTATAATATAGTGGCTTCATTTGTAAATTGAATCATCAAAATATTTTCTACCTATTTTTTTCTACTTATATCTTTTTATTCTCATAGGTACCTGGTACTTCTACTTCAAACCTCAATCCAGTCAGCGGTGAAGGGTATGCAAGGTGTCTTTTTTCAAAATTATCTGATGATGATGTTCCAGACTTTCAGTCTATTGAAGAAAAAGATTACCTTCATGTTAGTTGTAGCTAGTTTATTTAAATTTAGTGTTTACTATATACATTAGCTATTGTACTAGGTGAAATAACTTGACAAAGACCAGCTGTTCAGAACTTGAGAGCAACAATAAGAGATATATGAATATAATAGCCCCATATATAATTGGTAATTATTCTCAAATAGTCTCACCTATAATTACTTTTAAGTATTCTTTCAAATATAAGAATGAGATTAACCCTTATGATGGAATCAATGGATTTCAGTAAGAAAGCTGGGGATATTATAAAGTATAAACCACTTCTTGTCAAGCTATTTCACTTCGCACATAATACAATTGCCAAGAAGTCATCTATTTTCTTCATATAAGAAAGAAAAAATTAATGTCATTTAAATTGGTAGTTATGAAATGTTCTTTAAAATAATTGAGGCTGATGTGTCAATAAATAAAACTAATATTATTGCTTTTAGTCTGCTGATCCTGATCAAATGGATATTTCAGCTGAAGCTAACCAATATGGCTGTCTTAATGAAGTAATTGATATATGTATATTTATTTCAGTCAAATCAACCAAAAGATTTTTTCAAAGATCATTGCTATTCTGCAACATCTGTGGATGATACCGATAACTGCATGGAGATCAATAGCCCTGTAAGTGTTTTTTTGTATAGGAAAGTTTTAATAAATTATAGAAATTATATCATACATATAGGTATATGAATAGTTATTATTAATTTGCAGGTTATTGATAAATCAGTTCCAGAGCAACAGGTGGACCATACCTATTCAATACATGCGATTAATAATCCTGATAATTCTGCTACCACTTCTACTGTAAGAGTTTCTAAATAAAAAATGAATACTGATTGTTTAAAGAAATTATTGAAAATAGATCTCTTAAAATATATGTATTTTTTCCAGTTATGTGAACTTCGTAAATCACGATGTTCACCAAAGTCTTGTCGCACTGCTCCTACCAAACGGAAGATTGAATGTTCAACTGATGTAAGTAGCTGCTGCACTAATTTTTTTCTACAAATCAACACCAACTGATATGTTTCTTAATTCACTAGCTATTTTAATTTATGCGATTGAAAATTATTGAATTCTATCAATGTTTTTTTTACAGGAAACTCCTCATCGTTTGGAATACAAAAGATTCCGAAAAAGAGAATATAAAAGTAGGAGAAAAATGAAAACTGTAACCAAAAATGTAACTGAAACATACTCCAGACTAAATATTGATGAGTTCACACACAAATATAGAAATGTATTCAGTCCAATAGTAATGGAAATTATGAAAATGGATCTCATGAAGAAGAAAATGAAAAAACCAAGATATAGCGCAATTCAAAGATGGTTAGGAGTTAATTTTTTAGTTGCTGCAAGCAAAACTGGGTACCAACAGTTGAACAAGTGGCTACCACTTCCATCATTGAAAACCTCGCACAGATTACTCAAGAAGTACAAGAGTGAACCTGGTCTAAAAGAACATAATGGCAAACTCATTCGAATGAAAGTGGATGCAACGGATAGAAACAATAACTTTGCATTCCTTTCATTTGATGAAATGTCTTTAAGGAAGTCATTGTCCTATCATCAGCCATCAGACACAATATATGGCTTTGCTGATGATGGCAATACTCGATCAAAAGAGTTGTGTTCATCTGTTCTATGTGTGATGGCGGTGGGCATCGTTAAAAAGTGGAAATTTCCCCTCTCCTACTTCTTCAGCTCAAGTACTCTTAAATCTGAGCATGTGATTCCAATAATCAAAGAGAGCATATCTGCTATGGAATAGGAGGGTTTCCACATTTTGGGGGTTGTATCGGATCAAGGATCAAATTTTGAGAAATCATTCAAAATACTTGGTGCCACTGAAGAGGATCCTAAAATCACGATGAACAATAAATCTTACTTTGTAATAAGAGACCCTCCACATCTTCTGAAAAGCTCTAGAAATTATTTGACAAACGGCTGTGTCAAAATTCCTGGCTTTACTGCCTCTGCTAAATGGGGACATATAGAAGAGTTGTATACAAAGGACAGCCAAAACAGCATGAGATTGGCTCCACGGTTGACAGAAAAGCATCTCTTCAATTTGAACCGTTCAACAAAAATGAAGGTAAAACTAGCAGCTCAAGTTCTGTCTAACAGTGTTTCTGCATCATTGAATTGCTGCATTGCCAATAGCACCATATGCTCTGAAGCTGCTGCTACCAGCGAATATTGCAAAAAAATAAATGACATTTTTGATGTTATGAACTCCAGGTCACCTCTAGAAAAAGTGCCATTAAGACGCCCTATATCCACCACATCCGAGTCTGTTACATTTTTGAAAAAGGCTGCTGAATGGCTTACTGAATTGGAATGTTTAAACAAAAATAGAAGATGCCATTTTATACGTGGTTGGAAACAAAATATAAATTCCATCTTGGAATTAAACCGGAAGCTCAATTCTCTTGGGTTACCTTACCTCGCTACCAGAAACTTGAGTCAAGATCCGTTGGAACACTTCTTTGGCAAAATTAGACAGCGTACTCAATATACAGATGCAATGAGCTTTATGACAAACTATTCCAATATATCCAGTGCATCACTGATTGCTGCTCCAAGTACTGGGAATTGTGAGCTAGACATTCATGAAGCTGTTCAAGAGCTTATGGTGGTTGAAGATGTTGTAAGTTTTATCAGGAAAAGTTTTGAAATTTTTATTCATTATTTTGAATGAGGAATATATTAAATTTGCTGTAGAATCAGAAGCATTTGTGCATTATTCATATGAATTTTAAAGTACTATATGAGATTATCTTGAATACTATAATTGGATTCCTCTTTTCCAGTTGGTTCAATAATTTTGCTTATGTACCTACCTTGACATAAATATTGCACTATTAAAACTTAATTTTATAATTTGAAGTAGCTATTGAATAATCTAACTATATTTACCTCTGCATTCAAAAATAAATGTATAAGAATCATTTACAGGATGTTCCCTCTGACCCTGATGACGCTATTCTTGAATTTGAGGATTCGGAAATTGAAACTGCTCTCCTCTATTCGGGAAACCCTTCATCCCCCATTGGAGGATTCTTTGAATCTGTTGAGGCCGAAAATGCTACGAGCTACTTTTCAGGATTCATCGCTATGAAACTAAACAGATTCCATCAGTCAAAATTGAAGAAGAAGGCAACAAAATGCTCAACCTGCAGCAGTATTTTCGTCACCCAAGATTTGAGTAT
Source organism: Caprella mutica (assembly GCA_947561585.1). NCBI lineage: Eukaryota > Metazoa > Arthropoda > Malacostraca > Amphipoda > Caprellidae > Caprella > Caprella mutica. The sequence continues at coordinate 10,737 of CANNZV010004333.1, read as the reverse complement.
GCATTTATTTGTATCTTTCAAAGAATATAAAGAAAGTGCAGACTCATCTTAGGGACTTAAATACTGCTCAGCTTCATTCATTGCTCTAATAACTGAGATGGAAAGAGTGTTTTTGTACTTATTTGATAATTATTGCCATTTGAAAGGAATCAGTAAAATAATTTTCAATGTCATAAAAGGTTACTGCTTCCTTTCATCTGTTTTCTGCTCTGATGAAGTGACGGACTACTTTGTTAGTTTCTTCATCAAGTGCAGAATATTCCATTGTATCAAACATTGGAATTCAAAATTAGGTAAAACATCTCTGGATGATAAGAAACTTAAAAAAATTATGCATAAATAATTTCTATCTATGTATCTTGCTTTTTGGATTGAAATAACTGATTTTCTTCTTTTTGAATCAATTAAGTAAAAATGTAACTTAATTCCTATACTCCATATCATTGAAATTATAGTAGCTATAGAATTTTGTGTTGAAAATGATAAGTCCTATCTAAAAAGATGTTAGAAATGTATAAAATCAGAATTGCAGGATTGTGACATGGAAATATCTATTTTGTTCTAACTAATTTAACATAATATTATTTTCTTAATAACAATGATGTAATGATAGGAATCTGCTGTTACTTTCGACTAAATTTTTTTTTTTTTAATTATCGGAAAGTCTGTTATTTCACTTAGATAGATAATATTATTTTAAGTAAAGGAATCCCCAGGGGCTCTATCCTGAAACTGTCTATGGTGAAGAGAAGAGGAGTGGCGTCCCTTGTGTCCCGAACTGTTGTAATTTGGATTATGGATTGTCTTTTTTCATGTTTACCATTTTTTTTACGCTACTTCCAGTTTTAGAGGATAGCGCTAGAGTTATGCTCTTCAACTACGAGGTATTATATTTTGTGTTGGGTAGGCTCGTAGGCTTCATTTCCTATCACCTCTTCATTTTCCTCTTCCATCCGTGAGTGCAGCCACCGGTGCTTGTTTCCCTTTTCGTCACATTCCTTGGTAAGTGACTGCATTCACGGAGTAGCTTTTCTGCGTCCATGAGCATTGTCAATGACGCTGGTAGGAGACTTTGTTCATGGAGCCACTTTCCTTTCTGACTGTTCTTCCAGTCCCTTGTATTTATTTCCTTTTGACGTCAGCGATATGGCCAATGGTTCCGAAGCAGACGTTATACCCCTACTGAAATAAATAAATAAGTAAAGGAAGATACAATTAAAATTTACATGAAAATTTTGTACAGTTGTTGTATTCATATCGTTCTATTTGCACCTTTTTTCTTTCGAGTTCTGTTACTCTTTTTTTTTTTAATTTCATGCTTCCATTGCTTTAATCTAATTCGTGCATTATCATTCTGTTTCTAGTTGTAAAGTATTTAACCATGAAGCGACCAAAGGACTCGAGGTTCCCATCTCTGTGTGAAATATTGATTTATTAATTTATAAATCTATATTTCACACTGAGATGTGAACCTTGAGTCCTTTGGTCGCTTCATGGTTAAATACTTTACAACTAGAAACAAAATGATAATGCACGAATTAGATTAAAGCAATGGAAGCATGAAATTAAATCTTTATTCTCACTGAAACGGACCCGATGAGTTTATATTTTCATGATCAACAAATCAAATAATAATTTATAAAAATATAAACCTGATTATTATCCTTAAAAAGCCATTACCCCCATAATAAGCTCTTTTTTCCATTATACTAATTTAATTACAGCAACAAAATAAAATAAACAATTATTATTTCATTTCTTCAAATTTAGTTACTTGTACTTGTTCTAAATAGTTTTTTTTCTACTTGACACAAATTGGAATTCGTAAGTTTTTACTATTTTTATGCGGAAACGAAAAAAAGGAGTGAACGTATCACTGCGCCTAATAGAGAGGCAAATTTTAATTTTCTCGATCAATAATGAATCCATTTAACTAAATAATGAATTATTCATATGATGAGTAGCTAGTTAACTAATAAAAATTATCTACTAAGCAATTCATCTTTTTATCACAGCAAACAATATTTTCCATTAATATATTAGTGGTAGGTATAACCTTTCAGTCGATGAAATAATTTTAATGAAAAAGCGTACAACACAGAGAAATTAGTCCATTAGAAGTAAGCGCTTGCTTACTTCACTTCATATTGATTCCATCAAGATTCAATTTCACCTTTATTAGTAGTATAACAGATAATTTGTGTGCTGCTGTTCAATCTTTCGTTTTTTTAATTCCGTGAATTAGGAGCTCACAGAAAAAGCTGTGACGTCACTCGACTACATCAATTTTTTGGCTAATTTGTACCCGTTGATACGTAGGTATTCTATATACTGTGGTACTCACAGAGTGTAGCTACCTACCTATCTACATTGTAGCTACCTATTGAGAGGTAGGTACTTAATCACTTAAGATTAAAACTGCCACTTCTTCTAGTTATTTTCCCAATCACTTCTCAACTGTGGATTTTTGGGAACCTAAGTAGTTCAATTACATTATGAACAGCAACTTCAAAACTCCCAAACACTGCACAGACCATTGGCATTATTAGATTATTATTTAACTAATTTATGTAAGATTATTCAAGTAATACTTTGACAGGCAGGTACGAATACAGAAGCGTGCTACAAAGTAAACAAACTCTGAAGGATCTACGTGACGTCACAACCACGACGCGCAGAGCATGTGTTATTTTGGTTTTCTACCGAGCATACCCGTTAAGTTATTATATAATGCTTCTTAATTTTGAGAAATATTTTCTGTATTCGGAAACTGCAATATATTCTGCCGGCTTGGCTTCTCCAGCTTACAAGCAGGTAGTCGAGCTTATCAAGTTAGCTGTTTTAATGAATCACTTAGATCTGCCGTTGCCAGTGTGATCAATGTAGACTTAGAGAGAAGAGAGATCAGCGACTTCTTGGGTTCGTGCAACTCATCCGGTTGACTTTGGTGGACTAAGTTGTATGAGAGCTGGAGACATTGCCTTAGCTGATTTTGTGTATTCAAAGTATTCAGTTAGTGATTTGGTTGTAATTATTTTTTGTAATATTAATGTAGCTGACAAAGGAGAACTTACGGATGCAGTTGGGACATGGAGGAGGGGTTTACAGGCTGAACTCCCAGTAACAGTCCATGAGTCCAGTCAAAAGAAGAGATACACAACGTGTTCATTTATAAATGGAGTGTCTGATGGCTAGAGATGATCAGGTAGCGAGTGCACAACTGTTATATACATCTCTCAAGGAAACTGGAGTGTGGTTGAATGCTATTCCCATACCGTCGTAAGACACACAGCTTGATCCAGAGGTCCTGATTGTAGCCATTGTTCTAAGAGTGGGTACCAGAGTTTGAGAAACTATTTATTGCCGATATGATAGTTGGATGGATGTCAGAGGACTTCATGGCCTGTCTTATAGGTACAGTTATGGGCGTCAACCAAGATCTGCGGCAATTTATGATGTTGTAAAAAGGGCTTTGCAGAGTGAAGGACTTTCCTCAGTGCTTGAGCCTTCTGGGTTTGGCAGGGAGGATGGTAAGCACTCAGTTCGTATAACTGTGTTCCCTTACATAGATGGAAAGACTCTAATTTGGGATTGCACATGTGTCGAAATTTTCGCCGAGACACACCTCAATGATTCCGTGTTGTGGCCGGATCAGTCACTGGGGCCGCTGTAGAAATACTCCGTCTATGGTGATGCTTATATATTTTAGCCAATTGCTATAGAGACCACAGTAGCGTACGGCAGTACGAACGATCCTAGGGAGTCTGACTGGTTCCAATAGCGAATGGCTCTATTGATCCAGAGCGGGAATGCCATTAGCACCTTTCAGCTGCGATTGGGGAGTTTTAGGGCAGTCTAGTAAACTCCTTCCGGGTATTCTCAATTCCTCCTCACGATCTCAGTCGTAAGCTTCAAAAGGAATTTCCTTTTCTGTAAAGACTTTATTCTTCTTGTCTTTATTGGAAAATTTTGAATTTAAAACATAAAAGAAATGAATTGTTTTTATTAATTTGACAATTAACATACAATAAATGAATAATTTTCTATTATCCATGTTTAATAATACCTTAAAAACTTGCAAATCAAGACTGTTCAGGTAGTCAGGTTTGTGAAGAAAATGTTTTAGCATGCCATTTTCTCTAAAACTCTCCAATGAAAACTAAGGAGTTGGTAGTGACCTATTTCCAGTCATTTAGTGTTTTCCCATCCAAAAATAGTATTAAATAAAAAGTGAGGCAGACTTCGACATACAATTTCGTGCCAAATTATCATTATTGAATTATCTTTCAGTGTTTTAATTTTAAAAAAATTGTCGAGGAAAAATCCAACGGGGATAAGACCGGCAGGGAAAAGTCCTTTTCCCGTAGAATCATAAATAAATGCATGTTTCCAAACTACTATATTGTTGGGTAGGTAATGCATGAATGTATTATAATTAATTTAACTTCTCTAAATAAAATTAATATCCATCTCATATCAATGTTTTTTTTTTTCAAAGCAGTTTCTCATTCGTCTCTTTTTTCGTGAAAATAAATTTTCAGAATGGTAAGAATAAAATTTAGATTTCAATTTTCAAAGGATGGAATTCAGGAATGCCGAAATAACAATGGATATTTGTATATACATAGTAGATAGAGTATATAATAACCCTCTATTCTAACGAATTGTTTCATTATGCTAAATATAATGAGCAGTATAGTTTATATTTGAATATCTTGCTTTATAATAATGAAATTGAAATCTTGTATCGAAATAATTGTGATATAATGAACAGAAACGCTTTAGAATTGACTCAATATCAATTAATTCAAGAGTAGTAAAATATGCAGAGCCAATTCCGAAACGTTACTCTCGTCATTTAAATTCACACTTCTAATATTATGATATTTGAACAACCTATAAAGTTGGGTTCAAAATTCTGTAAAATTGCCTTATTTCATTTTTTGCAAAATTATCCTATCCTAGGGCAACGGTCAAGAGCCCCCCTAGGTCATAAGCACCTAGTTAAACAAATGAAGAACTACTTAGATAGAAATATCTGAGAGTTGCTAATGTAGTCTGTTGTATCCGCTAGTTTGTTGTACTGCACACTTCATGTTTGTCTAATGACCTGGCAGGGGGGTTCGGGGGGCGGCAAGCCCCCCTATATACATATATTTTATGTCAAATCAGTAATGAACTACAAAAGTGTCAATAAGGATTAAATAATATAGGTAAATAAGGATTTAAAAACAGGGGACTCGTGACCGGGAGGGCTCTTGACCTGGGGGGGCTCATGACCGGGGAGGGGGGGGGGGGCTTATGACCTACACCCATGCAGTTCGTACAAACTAATTAAACGACTCTATTGTAACACAATGATATTCGTTTAGGTAATAAAATGACTACAGAATAACACAATGGTACTATTGAAGTAAAAAGTACTACATAATATTACAATGGTGAACGTTCCAAGAAATAAAATAACTACATAATATCACGGTGCTAGGATGTTTTTGGTTAATAGACGTTTCGTTAACCAACGGTTCGTTACTAGGACGTTTCCAGACGAGAGCTTTTCAAAAAAAAAAAAAAATGAAATGAGTTTTATACTACAGATTGTACAAATCCAATTCAATATAAATATATATTTAAATATGTATTAAATTTTTTCACCCTATATTTTTTTATTAGAAAAAAATACTATGAGAATTAAAATATAAAAGATAGTAAAATGTTAAGATATAGAATATTTTCTTTCATGATCGAAAATATTTATTATCTTCGCAAATATGCCGAAGGTTATGTTATTTTCATTGGGTAACATCTGGTAATTGAATTTTTACCATAAAGTTAAAACATTTTAGAATATATCAAAAACAAAAGATTTTCCCAATGTTGGCAGTGTAGAGCAAGTGAGTTCTCGAACTGAACCACATTTTCGATCTTATGAGGAAAAAGTAAAGTAGAATAATTCTTGTTATTTAACTTCTATATCTGTTATTCATAAAATTTTCAATTACAACTTTTCTAATCAAAGATATTAAGTTATGATTGTTTATTTTAATACCTCTGATTATAATCAATACATAACCAGATACTTAGCAGAACAATAAAATGTATGTTAAACCGTATAATTTAAAGTAGTATTAATTCTTAAATGTATGTTATTGGTATAAATAGTAGTCTGCAACCCCTTACAAATTAAAAAAAATAATGAAATAACGAATCGTCCCACTAACGAAACGGCCTGGTAACAAATCGTCCGTAAACGCAACGTCCGGTCACCAATAATAATAATTTAGTAGGGGTTTAACGTCTGCTTTGGAACCAAAAACCATATCACTGACGTCAAATGGAAATTAAATACAAGGGACTAGAAGAAGCAGTCAAAAAGGAAAGTGGCTCCATGAACAAAGTCACTTACTACCACCGTCGGTGAAAATGCTCATGGATGCAGAAAAGCTACTCCATGAATGCAGTTACTTACCAAGGAATGTGACGAAACGGGACTCAAGCACCGGTGGCTGCACTCACGGATGGAAGAGGAAAATGAAGAGGTGATAGTAAATGAAGCCTACCTAACACAAAATCTAAGACCTCGTAGTTGAAGAGCATAACCCTAGCGCTATCCTCTAAAACTGCAAGTAGCGTTAAAAAAAATGATAAACATGGTAAAAATGAAAAAAGACAATCCAAATTACAACAGTTCGGGGCCCAAGGACGCCACCCCCCTTCTCTTCCATTAACCATAGACAGCTTCAGGATAGAGCCCCTGGGGGCCCGGTCACCAAAATCACAACGGTGTACATTCCAAGTAATAAAATAACTACATAGTAACACAATGGTGTACATTCCAAGTAATAAAATAACTACATAACACAACGGTGTACATTCCAAGTAATAAAATAACTACATAGTAACACAATGGTGTACATTCCAAGTAATAAAATAACTACATAACACAATGGTGTACATTCCAAGTAATAAAATAACTACATATTTCATAATGACACAATGGTTCCAGACAATAGAAAGACTCAATGATACCGCTAAGGTGTTCGTTCCAGGTGTTGCGGCCGGATAATGTAAATCCAAAGTTTTTTAGCGCATATATTTTCACTTCAATCCTACACAAAGGCCCAGGCTACTCGGGGCTTTAAATTTCAATGGTATGAATAATCAATAAGTGATATACGCACTCAAAAAGCCTGAATCTTCAATGCTTCAAAATAAAAAAGATTGAAAGAAAAAGGAAAAAGCAGACAATATATTACGCTGGGAAATTTACAAAGTATCAAAGAATTTACATTTTACAGTTCTCTTGAAAGACTGACCAGAATATTTATCCTTAGGTTATTCAGGAACAGAATAGTGGATGTGTTCATTGGTTCATACTTTTCTATATCGTGGCAACTAATGAAAGTTCACATTCCTGTTTCTTCTCCATGATGATTATAAGTTATTGTAAAGATATATCAGGGTTTAATAGATAATTCAAAATTTGATCAGGAAATATTCCTGAAGATCGAGTTATCTTATTGTTTATATGTATGGCATGAAGCAAGTAGGTTGGTTGACTAATCAGGGGTTATTTATTCAAAAATGGAGTGGGGTTTATTTTCAGAATCTTACGAATTAATTAGAAGAAAAAATAGTCTTTTTTAATTTGATAAAAAAAACGAACACCAAGTGTTTTAAAATCTTTTGACGGTTTAAAGTGACTCAATGGATAAAAAATGTTAATAGATTATTTAATTCAGATAAAATTCACTACCAAGGAAAACAAATCAATAATCAGTAGATACTTAATAAAAGCGGCTCGAGCCGTACGGCTGCAGACGCGTCGCTCTAGCCGCTGATATGCTTTCCAATGCTACGATTGTAGCCGCTCTACAATTAATTATTTAAAATGCCTAAATTGAAAACGAATATTCTTTTCAGATAATTTTCGTCTTGTGTTTATATATTTGATAGGAATTTAAAGATGAATGATAGGAAATTTATATATTGTTTATGGGAAGCTCAAAGCTGTATTACAAATACTACTTACTCAAATATTTTGAGGTAAGTGAATAATAATTTATTCATTATCCGAAATAAATAGGGTGAGTTACGAAATATCGGACAGTTTCACATATAAGAAATAACTCTATAAACTAATACACAGTGTGTTTTTGCTTGTTGGTTAGTTGCAAGAAATATATGTCACGCTCAAATTTTTTTGACTCAAATTTTCACATTATTGTTACATATTTTTTGTCTAAATAAAATTTTTAACCAATTTTCTCAACATAAATTTTTTTCACATCAACTTTCTAATTTTTTTTCTTTTACTATTGATAACCCATTAATTTTAATGAGAAGTACACAAGTATTTGATAATAATTTATCATTTTTAACATAAGAAAAATGTAACCTGATACACACGGGATTATATTGATATGATTTTTTATTTAAATGGAAAAGTACACTTCTATCGGAATTAAGCTACACCAATATTATACTATTGAAAACCCGGTATTTTAAACGGGAAAATAGGAGTGTGATAGATAGATGACAACAGCCTAGTGTATTTCCCATCAAAACTAATGGGTTATCAATAGTAAAATGAAAAATTAAATATAAATGAAAAATATATACCTATTTAAAAAATATATTTGAACAAATTTATCATGTAAATAAATTTATGTGAATAAATTTTTCATGTAAATAATGTTTTTTATGTACATTTTTTTCAAATGTGAAGGCGTGACATTTTTCTTACAACCAACAGACAAAAATACACTGTGCATTAGTATATACAGTATGGGCCACAAAAATATTTCCGCTTTTTCAAATACTTGTAAATCGTTAACCAATGAACGAAAAAACTGTATCGTGGTCTGTTTTTCCCGCCTCTTATTGTAATACTAACAGGTAAAAACATTTTTGAACTGATGGACATAGTTTCAGAACAGGTAAACGAGTGAGGGTGATTATTTTTGTCATTGCGCGAAGGTTATTCTTAGAGCTAACTCAGTGATTTTACTTACTGAACGGCAGTGAATAAAAGGAAAAAAATTATAATGGTATACATTGTAATACAGAGTGCTTACACTTCTTTCTTGGAAACTATTTGTAAATTGAACAAAATCAGTGACATTTTGATCTCATTGAAATTTTCACTCTGATTATTCCTTCTTCGCTTGTTCATGGTATGGTTAAGGCCCGCTTCACACATGCATTTCACAAAAATCACATACAATTTTACTTCAGCGATGAAAAAACGCAAGTGTGAACACTTTTTAAGAAGACCTTTTTCTCCGCGCTGATAAAAATGCAAGTGTGAAGCGGGTCTTAATCATGCAATGAACAAGCGAAGAACGAATATTCCTAGTGAAAACTTCTATAAGATCAAAGTGTCACTGAACGATTACTACTAGTCGCAGCGGCTGGACTGCTCCAAGAGCAAGTCCAGTCGTACCGGATCGAGCCACTGGCCTAGAGCCGCTTCGGCCGTACGGCTGTAGAACCTCCATTGGGAAAGGGTACATGGGATATATTTGATAGCAGTCCAAAAGGAGAGCCGGGCGGCTCGTCTCTAGCTGCTTCAGTCGCCGCATTGGAATTAGACAAGGTGGAGCAGCTTTACAACCGACACTTTCATTTTTTTTTCAATTGCTAATTATTTTATTAGCATCAAGTAATTTATTTGTAATAATAATAAATTTATTAATATTAACAATTTTATTAATATTAATAATTTTATTAATATTAATTAGTTTATTAATAAAATTAATTTATTAATATTAATTAATTTATTAATATTGACTGGAAATAGGACCAAAGATACCTAAATTAACAGCAAACTTTGTATGTTATCTCGCTTCACTTATTTACCCTCCAAATATTAAAGGGAGCTGTAAAAATTACTACTAGCCGCAGTGGATGGACTGCTACTGGGTCGACTCTAGTCGTAGTTGCTTGAGCCCCTAGCCTAGAACCACTTAGGCCGTACGGCTGTTGTCGCTCCATTGGAAAGGGGTACGTGGGATATATCGGATAGCAGTCCAAAACGAGAGCCGAGCGGCTCGAAACACGTGGCTCTAGCCGCCGCATTGGAACTCCACTTTTAGAAACCAGATCTAAAACCCCGTATCGGTTCTATCCGTATGCCAGCCTGTGTTTGCTTAGGGTGTGTTCACACTAGAAGCGGAGCGGCGTGGCGTGCTCGAAAAATTAATGTATATTTGCTACAGAAAAATGTATAAGAGCTAATATGTTCAGACCGAAATTCCTAAGGTCGTGGTGAAGCCCTTTTCCTATAACTTTTTCTATAAAATTAATTTTTTTTGAAAAAAAAAAAAAAAAAAAAAATATGAATTTTTTTTTTAAAATTCAAATAAAAAATTTTTCAGATAGAAATTCAAAAAAAAAGCTGCACCACGACCTTAGGATAGTAGTAGAGAACATATTAGCTTCAATAAATTTTTCTGTAGCACCAACCCCCAAGCCGTTCTATAGTTTCCCGGGGGGGGGGGTCGAAAAAGAAGGTTTTTCGACCCCCACGGGGGAGGGGGGCCCCAAAATGAAAAAATCTCAAAAGAGAGCATATGATTTCTTTTCACTTTACACCTTATGTTAAAATCTCAGCTCAATCGGACAAGTATTATTGGTACATCCTAAATACCCGGAACCATTCCCTTAAAGACTTGTGCGTAAGTCTTAGAACTCTGTACTATTCGAACTTTAA
>CANNZV010004332.1:0-43070 GCA_947561585.1 Caprella mutica | reverse complement strand
AGATATCATCTTCAATTTAATAGATTATCATTTTAAATTATATATATATAATGCATTCATCCGAATGGAAAGGATGGCGGACTTCCGGGTACACCCGTTCAGGCCATAGAAATCGCCTCCTCTATTTGTGACATTAGTTAGGGTTAAAAGGTTGTGGGCTTGTTGCAGCGCATTCCACTTTTAAGGAAACCAAGAACGACTAAATGAAAGTCTTTCAATGTTAAATTAGTGTCAGGACGCGGCTAACACTGATTGCTCACCCTTCACGTCCGGTTTTCCCTTCAGAGGACTTAAGCCCTGCCTCAAAAATCATGCATCACTTGATCCTCATCAGGCCAACTGACAAGCCCCAAATACCCCCGTTCACGATCAGTATTTTACTAAGCCTGAAGGAATTCCTTCAGGCGAAACTGATCGTGAATGGCCCGCTTAAAACTTCACATTCGTTTTCCTTTGCGATTAACACAAGAAAAATATATATAGGTACTATACAAAATTTAAATCACGTTTGACACAGATCATAACATTTCACTAATGTAACTTCTCAATTACCGGAAACTCACTTAAGTCGAAAAGTGTGTGTTAACAAATGTACATAGATCCTAAACCATTCTGACATTTAGAAATGTATGTTGGACCTATCGTTGCCCATGTTGACAACACTTCACTCTGAGTCTAATTAGGTATATTAAGTAGGTATTGTGGCATTACCCTTGTCATGTTAGTGAAAGGAAATATTACTTGTTATCAGTTACAGATATAGTATCAGTTAGTATTGCGTTTTTGTTTTCAATATTTACTTTAGTATATTATTAAAGATCCTCTCCTGGCTCCGGGGAAAAATTGGATTTTTACATATTATTGTAAAATTAAGATCTAGGATTATTATTCTGCTAACCGCATAAAATATGGTTCAGTATATTTTTTATATGCTTTTATGGTTTTTGATACTTATTGTGCAACAATAGTGCAAAACACAATCTGACACTGTAGAAAAATAATAAGTGTTCTCCTGTTTTCTACCTATAGTACCCGGAATTATATTTACTATTGGATCATTTATACCTACCTAATTGACATTACAATAAAAACTGTGACTAATTTTTTCCGTTGAATTTAAATTAAGAGTTCAGAAGTAAAACTGATATTGTCGTGTATTGATTATAAAAAAAATATGTGATTGATTACAAAAAAAGCGAATACTGTAGAAACGAAATCTTCTATCATATTTCATTGGGTTTATACTTTATAGTAAAATGATGTAGTGATTGAATTTATTGAAACAACAAAAAAATAACTATGAGCGGACCTTTGCGAGTCTCTCTAAAAATGTGTACTTAAATTTAGGTCCTCTACGAGTCTACAAGGTAAATGGAAATTTATTAAGAAATGCTTTGAATTAATAGAACTAAATTTATATAATATATAACAGTTAACAGAAAAGAAATTGATCAAGTATTCGCCTTGTAATTAATCATAAGAAATATTCACACTAAACCTTCAAGAGATTAAATATAAGAACAAGTGAGCCTTACGAAATTTATCTCGTATTCAATGGTAATAGCCAATAGGTATTTAGGTTCATTTTTAGGTACCTAATGTTTTTTTAAGAGTAAAGCTATTTAGGAACGGTATATGTAGTCATTTATGATATGATTTGACCTTAAAAATCAAATATATTATCATAGTACACAAAAAAATCAAAGTTGAATTGCTTTGCAGTTTTATTACCAGTAGCCTTAGTTCTATTAGATAGAGAAATAAAACCAAATTAGATTGGAGGGGACTTTTACGTATTTCTTAAAGTTCTCATTATAATATCGCTTGCAGATAATGAAAATAGTTTCACTCTCATTGTTAGTTCTTTTGATTTAGGTTAGCACTAATGGCTTGTCTTAAAGCACCCTCCACTCTAATCATTTTATTACTCTATTCATTAGAACTAAGGTTACTGATTATAAAACTGCAAACTACGCATTTCAAATTTGGTTCTATATTTCTCTTATAATATTCAATTTAAGTATTAAGATTTTGTTCTACCCTCTGCATTTCAAGAGAAGAAAAAGATCAGAATATCTCTGAATAATTCAAATCTATAATATAGCTTTTAGACATATTATAAATAGCTATCCATACCGCTATCTGAATGCCATTATCCCGTTCTTGTTCTTCTTTTCAATCTAACAGAAATGTCACGCAGTGCTGGTTGAGTGTTACTGTTTCTTGAATGATTAATTACGAAGCGAATACTTGGTCAATTTCTTTTCTTTTAACTCTAATATGTTATATAACATTAGTTCTACAAATTTGAAACATTTCAAGAGAATTTTTAATTTAGAATGGGGGACCTTTCAGATGTGTTTGACCATCTCAAATTCTGAGTCGGACAGGTTATAAATGGTACAGTCAGTAACATTACTTATGCTTCATCAAAGTGTAAAAACATGTGTACGAGGTTTATTTGGAGGTCTCTGTTCTCGTTTGTATTTGTCTAACTATATTAATTACATGCAAAATGCTAATAGGGATTATTGTTACAACTGATTTTCTAGAATTTTATTTCACGGAATCACGCCTAATAGTTAGCGTATTTTATTACCATAAGTCAGTACCATTACATCAAGATGTTAGTGCTTTTAATTAAATAACATTCAATTAGCTTATAATTCTAGTTGGTATGGATGTAATAAAGTAAAATACCCATATGATAAATGATGAATCTCTAATCATAATTTTTTTAATTCGCCGTCTGCGTAAAAGTTTTATTGGGTGGGTGGGAGTGCTGCCTGGTCAGCCTTTAAATGACCACTATAGAGTGAAGTATTATTTATAGCCTTTTTATGTATATGTTTCTCGGTCATTTATAAAATGAAGTGTATTTCTACCGGAATTAAGTATCATATCATGGTATTTTTTTGGAACTTGATGGATGGTTTCTCTACTTAACTGAATATGTGTTTTATATCATAGTAACAAGTAGTTAATTGTGATGTGGTTTATTTATATTTATTCAAGGACATTGCAATATTACGCCAGTCATTGGGATATATATCTATTTGATGTTTGTTTTAAGAAAATAATAAATTCATACTTACATATTCTGTATGTGAATGTAATATTAGAGCAAAATTTGAAATAGGTCGCTAGCCACAAGGATACTCGCCTTACTCAACAATATCAAAATAACTAATGAGTTAAAGAGATACGTGCATGTATATTTTAATCAAGTTTGCGAATAGAGACTCAAAAAATGATTTAACCCAAGGTTAAGGTACACTGTGTGTCGTAGTAGATTGTTTATGTATCAATTGCTCTACATTGTCACTGTATATTAGATAAATGGTCAAGTTGATTATTTTCAACTTACATGGAAGTTAGGAAAATAGAGTTATTGTACATGAATACTTATAATGCATATGAACAACAATAAAATTGGATTTTTCTCCAACTATTCCACATCCCAATTTCAGAAACATTTCAATCAATTTAATGATATGGAGAAATCCAGCATCTGCGCAGATATCTTAGGTTTATAAAGCTATTCAGAGTGATTAATCAGAGCGCCTTGAAATTATCCCTTCATTGAAATGTACGTGAATTGCTTAATAAGGAGCGTTGCACAAATATCAACATCATACTATCAGTAGAATTCACTGTTTAGAATAATGATAATATACAGGGTGGGGCGTAAGTTTGGAAGCAAATGAAAGTGCATATTATAATCCAACCAAAAATATATTTAATAATTTACAGTTATGTTTTATTACATAAGGGTTTTAAGAATTCAAAAATCATAAATTTATTCAAAATGTCCCCCCTTGTTTTTAATAACAGCCTCAAATCTCCTCCGAACTCCTCCTACTGCGGCACGTAACTGTTCTTGTGAAATTTCCTTCCAAGATCTCTGGAGCGAACGCTTTAAAACATCCACACTGCGATGGAATTTACCACAGGCCTTTGATTCAAGAATGGACCATACCGTAAAGTCCATAGGATTAACATCTGGGGAGCAGGGAGGCCACATTTCTTTGGACCAAAACCGTGGAAGATGGTCATGGCACCAGTTTTGAGTGACATTTGCAGTACGTGAAGTCGCGCCGTCTTGCTGAAATGTCCATAAAGTGTCATTACCGAAGTGATCCTTAGCTGACTCCAACATTGGCGTCAAAATATTCTCAATATAACATTTAGCATTGATTTTGGCGCCTTGTTCCACAAAAATTAAAGGAGATCTCCAAGTTTCTGAAACGGCGCCCCAGACCATTACTGAAGCAGGTTTCATGGTTCTGTGGACAGTTTTTTGGTTGTATGGGATGTCTTTTGCACTTTTACCAATTATTCTGTCATTCCTCCGGTTGTGAGCCATTTCCACTGAAAAATTTTTTTCGTCAGACCAAACAATATCACCAGCCGTGCCAGACTTCAATTCTCTCAGAAGTGCTTTGCTTCTCTCCAATCTCTTTTTCTTTACAGCTTCTGAAAGAGTCTGTCTCTTTTGGAGGGTGAAAGAGGACATCTTTAAGTCTTCTTTGACAACTCTTCTCATTGTTTTGGGACTCACATTAGCTGTTTTGGCTAACAATCGTATTGACCTTTTCGGGTTCCTCCTGATCTTCTCTCGGGCACATTTCATCAGTTGTTTGGTGCGTTGTGAGCGTGGTCTACCACTTCTTGGACGATCAGTCAAGTCTCCTCTCTCATTAAAACGCTTCACACATTTCCAAACAGTCGATCTCGCTATTGAGAGAGTCTTTGAAATGACGGAATCGGACTTCCCGGCACGGTGTAGAGCAATAATGGCTTCTCTTTTGTCTGACATTTTTGAATTGACTAAATTTTTGTAAAAAATAACACTGCCACGTCATAATGTAGTGTCTCTACTATAGTTCAAACCCTATCATCTACTTAGGAACTTATTTTTAAGAATTATATTAATGTTTGAAAAACTTCTTCCAAACTTACGCCCCACCCTGTAAATAGAAAAAACATTATATTGAGTGATGTCAATTAAGTAATACACAGTATGTATTTGTCTGATAGCTAAATAAGTTTACACACAAGTTGTTTTTACACAATTTTTTTCACATTAATTTTTATTTTTAAACCTTTTTTTTACATAAATTCTTTTTACACAATTTTTTTTAAATTTATTTTTTTACATACCTATATTGGAAAAAATGTACATAATTTTTCTACATAACATTTTTACATTAGTATGTTTTATATATTTTTCCAATATATTTTATATATATTTTTAATGTATATTTTTTTCTTTTACTATTGCTACTCCATAAATTTTAATTGGGAAGTAAACGAGTATATATTAATTCAGTGTTGATTGATTGGTTGGTTGGTTTGTCTGTCTGCTGGTTCACGGTACGATATTATTCCGTTATTAAGATATTGAACCGAAAATGTATAGTAAACGAAAATTAAAAGAAAAATGAAAAATCCGGAAGGGAAAATAATTTGGACAACACAACAATTAGAAAAAAACAAAAAAAAACGGAAAACCGAAAAATCTGTAAGACATAAAATTTGGAGAATCAAAAATTCGGAAATTTTGATAAATAGAGAAAAAATTGAAAATTAGGAAAAAACTTAAAACCGGAAATTTCTGATAAACTGAAGATTCCCAAAACCGGGAAAACGGAAAAAGTTGGAAATATTGGAAAATTCGGAAAACTTAAAATTTTTGAAAACTCAACAAATAGCTGAGCAGAATTATGCGGGAAACCGAAAAAAACTGAAAATTCGGACCAAACTTATAGTGAAAGTCGAAAAATTGGAAAAACTGAAAAAAATTAAATATCAAGATATCCGGAATACAAAATAATCAAAAAGCTGTGAAAATTCGGGAAATCGAAAAATACGGAAAACCGAAATTACGGAAAACAAATATTCCGATTCCAGAAAAATACGAATAACACAAAAATCCAATAACAAAAAAATTATGATTTGTAAATATCCAATTAGGCCAGGGGTCCCCAAAGTGGTCGATACCGACCCTCTGGGGTCGATAAGCGTTTCTTGGGGGTCTATTAACACACAAGGGTCGAAAGGGGGTCGATAAACACAAAAGGGTCGAAAGGGGGTCGATTGATGCTTAGAAGTAAGAATTGAACGTTCTTGGTTAAAAAAGATAATCTATCATCATACATGGTAGTTGTTATTTTCAGTCACATTAACGCAATTTTAACAAATCATATGAACAGACTGAACCTAGGGAGGACTGGAGGATGGAGTGGAGAGTTGTGGAGCTCTTTAAGTGAGCATATATGTAGTGAAGATGAAATATGTTTAGTGATAGGTGAGCAGAGTGATGTTGAGATTGAGGTTGAGAGTAGCATGAAACAAGGATGTACGACGGCGCCAACAGTGTTATTTAGGTTGATTACGTTCATAATCATGGTATGAAGCTGGAAGGAGTCAGAGTGGGGGAAGTTAAATTGAGAAGTTTGTTCTTTGCAGATTATGGTCTGATTTTGGCAAAGAATGTGAGTGAGGCTCTGGAGTAGGTGAGAGTGTTGAAACGGGTGACTGGTAGATATGGATTAGAGATGAACAATAGGAAGATTCCCAAGTTCTCATGTTTAATGTCGTGAGATAAGTCTAACAAATTAGGGGAATATAAGTGGTGAAGGAAGCGCGTTATACGGGTGTGAGGGTGCAGACTGCAGAGTACGAGATATAGTTATTGAGGAACAAAAGAATGGTATGGTTAGGAATACGAAAAAAAATCAGTGATAGAATAGGGGTGTAATAAAGTAATGATAGATAAGAGTGTCCTGTACGGGTCAGAGGTTATATAAGGGTGGAAGATGTGGATATTTTGTAGATACAAGATAATACAGGAATTCCGTTAATCTTGGGAGCACCTAGGAATGCAGCAAAGGCAGGGGTGAGAGGAAACA
The DNA here is from genome assembly GCA_947561585.1 of Caprella mutica. Lineage (NCBI taxonomy): Eukaryota > Metazoa > Arthropoda > Malacostraca > Amphipoda > Caprellidae > Caprella > Caprella mutica. Next base: position 36,156 of record CANNZV010004332.1, on the reverse strand, counting down.
TTAAAATATGTATGGGAAAGAGTAGAGTGGTGCGAGGAAGAATGCAGTATTTCAGGAGAGTGGAGCAGGAGAAAAACAAGATTCTGATTTGAGTGATGAGAAATTCTCAAGTAAAGGGGAGTGAATGGATGAGGGGGACAGGAAAGTATATGAACTGGACAGGTAATATCAAAGGAGCAAATGAAGAAAATGATAGCAGAGGTGGTGAATGAAAAGTAGAGGGAGGAGGTGGAGCCGTGAGCGGACGAGCAGTCTGAGGCTATACAGGAAGTTTAAGAGTGAGATGAAGGAGGAAGATCATAAGGATGAAGCTGTGGTTTGCTGCGAGGACTGGACGTTTGAAGTTGGACAGTAGAAAATGGGCTGATGAATTTGGCCGGTGCAAGTTATGTAGAGTGCACAAAGTGGACGAGGGGCATTTTATTCTGGTGTTGGGAGTTGGAGAAAAAAAGAAGGCATGTAGTGGAATTGAAGAGACCAGACAGGAGAAGGAGAGTTTTTTTCAGAGGTTTAGATGAGAGAGAGAAAAAAAGAGTTTGGCATTAATTGTGGAAGCACAGGGAGGATGGGATGAAGGAGTTTATGGTGAGGGGGAGATACCCGATTTAGTGTTGGAAAGTACAGAAATTAATTCAAAACAGCTCTGAGAGACTGCAGGCCGAAAACTTAAAAAGCAAATTGTTAATGAGATATTTTACTTGAATTTGAAGAACTTTGGAAGAAGAGTGTTGATTTGAGACTAAAATCTCCAACCTAATATCACAGGTCTTGCTGCTGCTTGTCAAGAGCATTCACTCCATTAATGACAATTTGTTTAATGCACAAATATGCTAACGTATCAGTAAGTTTCTGTTAATTATTCAAATAACAAGGCATATTAACAGCTAATGTATAAAATTATCTTAAGGTATTTATTAACAATACCTAAAGATTTTCTTTGTGATATTACCGGGGGTCGATGATAAGGCAAATACTCTATAAAGGGGTCGACGAGGTAAAAAGTTTGGGGACACCTGAATTAGGCCCTAATTAAAAAAAATATGAAAAAAATTATTATCAGTCATAATATACTAGAGAAATTCGAATAACAGAAAATAACAAATCTCGATGAAAAATACGGATTATTTTTATATATAAAATTCGGAAGACTTGAACCGAAAAATTCAGCCATCTCTGATAATAAAAATCCGAATAAATAATCTGGATTACAATATAACGAGTAATACACTAATTGAAGTAGCTAGTATATTTTATCTTTTTCTACGGTCATTTCACCTAAAATATTCAGGTAAACTTCTAGGCAAATTTTTTATGAATGATCTTTGTTTTGTAATTATTTACCTTCAATATAAATATTCTCCTTTTAACCTATCTACTTGAAAAAAGTAGTGCATGAACCATATTATCTAATCACTAGAGTCTAGTTAGTGCTCCTATATAACAATATATATATATATGCACTATAGTATATATTTTATCAATAACTATTATTTAGTTACTATGTACGTGTTTTCGCTGAGTCACGATCACTTGATTAGAAAATTGGTACTCTTCAGTTCCGAGTCTAACAGTTCCACATTTTTGTTCATATAAGAAAGAACATATAAAACATATTTCATGTACGAAAAAAAATATAATACTTCTTATCGTCATATTTTTTTTCTAAAATCAAAAATTTAGAACCGTTAGGTAACTCGGAGCTTAACCTGAAACAGCTTTCTATGGGAGTTACTTCTCTCACTATGAACTGTACTATAGAATCTTTTCAGTTCATTCTTTCAATTCTATTTCTAATGACATGAAGCAACTGCTGTGTTGGAATGAATGAAACTAAAAACAATAAAGTGTAAAACATATACGTGACACATATTAAGAACTAAAGATTTCAAGCAGAATATAGATGAACCACTAATTAGGTACTCCTCTATACTGTACAATCTGTGGACATGGTGTACTGTAACCTGAATCCATTGTTGTGTAAGTCCCCTCCTTCAATATCATCCGTATGTACGTACATCAAAAATGGAGGAGGTGTAGCTGAAATAAAATTTACCATTAGTCCATTACCCATTCAGTTCAAGAAGTAAAATGTCAATCTAGTTAAGTGGTTCCTGAAGTATTTTTCTCGCACACCCCTTGCTTTTCTCAGTCACCCCCTGCATTAGCATTGTACTCCAATTAAATAGATTGAAAAGCTACAATTATCATACAGTATGGGCCACAAAAATGTTTCCGCTTTGCCTAATGCCTGTAAATCATTAGCCAATTGATGAAAAACTTTATTTTGGTCTCTTTCTCTCTGCCTCTTATTGTACTATTAACAGGTAAAAATATTTTTGAACTGGTGGACATAGCTTGAGAACAGGTAAGCAAAGAGTGAGGGTGATTATTTTTGGCAGGTTATTCTTAGAGCTAACTTTTTTGATTTTACTTATTAAAAGGCAGTGAATAAAAGGGGGAAAAAATGATTGTAGACACTATAATACAGGGTGCTTACACTTCTTCCTTGGAAACTATTTTGAAATTGAACGACTTAAGTTACATTTTGATCTCATTGAAGTTTTCACTCTGAATATTCATTCTTCTCTTGTTCATTGCATGGTTAAGGCTCGCTTCATACTTGCATTTTTAACACCGCGGAAAAAAAGCTCTTCTTAATATGTGTTCACACTTGCATTTTTTTATCGCTGATGGAAAAATCACATTAAATTTTTACTACAGCGATAAAAAACGCATGTGTGAACACATTCTAAGAAGAGCTTTTTTTCGCGCTGTTAAAAATGCAAGTGTGAAGCGAGCCTTAACCATGCAATGAACAAGCGAAGAACGAATATTCAGAGTGAAAACTTCAATGAGATCAAAATGTAACTGAAGTTGTTCTATTTCAAAATAGCTTCTAAGGAAGAAGTATAAAAACCCTGTACTAAAATGTCTACCATTATAAGTTTTTCCTTTTATTCACTGCCTTTTAGTAAGTAAAATCACAGAGTTAGCTCTAAGAATAACTTCACGCAATGCCAAAAATAATCACCCTCACTCTTTGCTTACCTGTTCAACTATGTACATCAGATCAAAAATGTTTTTACCTGTTAATAGTACAATAAGAGGCAAAAAATAACAAGATAAAGTATTTTCGCCCATTGGCTAACGATTTAGAAGTATTTGAAAAAGCGGAAACATTTTTGTGGCCAATACCGTATATTTGGTTACTATATAAATTTTGAAACTGGCAATTATACTAATGTATATTCTGCATGATATGAACAGCAAGAACCGAACTTATAAGTAACATATTCATTATACAACAGCCATACCAGGCACCCCCTATAAACATTTCAGGCCCCAAAGGAGCGCCGGGCACCCCACTTTAAGAACTACTGATCTAGTCAGTTTGAAGTAAAGTCAAAGAAAAGTGTATATGTAATGATTTTTCGACAGTTTACAATTTCACATTTTCAAAAAGAAATTTTCCTAATTGCAATGTTGTTGATATTTTAAAATTAGTATGGGTACACGATGACAAATTTGTAAGATTTGAAAATAATAGGAAATCAGAACTTTTTCTCTGATAGTATTACATTAAACTAATACTTCTGTTAACTTACTGGCTACTTCTGCAGGAAAGGAGGGACCACAGTATCTATCCTCTATCGTCTCCTTCATTAAATGGTTGGATTTTCCCTGTGGAATGACTACGTAGTCTTCGTTGCACGCAGCACCTACTAGCGCTGCATCTTCTGAAAGCGTCACATTGACTGCAAATAAACAATAGGATGCATTAGCTACAATGGTGATATGTTTTACATATAAACTTCTCTTTGGTAGGGCCACTTTTAAACATATCTACTAGGGTAAGTCTAAAGTTATCGACCAGTTTCACATTTTCAATCATGTGGAAAAAAATTATGATTTCATATTTTAACTCTTTATTTTGATTGGTATCCAATGCTATAAATGATACCTGCAGGTACAGCAAAACCTCATAGTAGACCAGAGTTACGTTCCAAGTTTGTTTGGTCTACTAAGAAACGCACTTTATTAGTTTCCTACTAAACCAAAATCGTTTTCTTTAAAAGTAAAGCGGCGACTTTAATATTTCGATAGCTCTATTTATTTATGATAACTTTATTGCCAAATTAATGGTGACTAACATACCAATTGTGAAGGGAAACACATTTAAAAACAGTGTGAAATTTTTGCTTCAATTAAAATGTATATAAAATATTTTTTTCAATTAAATTAACAATTTACGAAATTTTAATAGTCTTCACTGTATCTAGTTTTCTATAACTTTTCACATCAATTTTTTTTAGCACAGACTTTACCATCAAATCTGAAACCAATTCTGACTTATGTTTTATCCTAAAATCAGCATAAATAAATATAATACATTATTCAAATTAGATAATTATCTTTAAAACAGTATTGTAATTATTAATCCTTGTAATATTTACACTAGAATAACTGTCAGGTAACAAAAATTTGTCTACTAGGAGGCTGGTCTACTACAAGGTTTTGCTGTATCACTATTTAAAATAACAAGTTGCTATGTATCTTTTTCTTCTATGATCGAAATTGGGGAATCGATCGATAACCTGCAACATACTCTACTTACTTATTGATAAATCTAAACCAAGATCAATAGGGTTGCCGCCCAAGATGAAACCATACTTGTCATCGTCAGGGTTCTTTTCGTATCTGATGCTGCAGTATTCCGCTGATGCGAAACAAATGCCGTAGTCTAGATTGGACAGGTGCTGATTTGCTGATGCTGTGAAACAATCAAATTTTAATACTTAATTTAACTGACATTTGTTTAACAGGAATGTTCAATCTATATTCTTTGCTAATTGAAAGATATTTAAGATTAAAGGCTTGTTCACACACATGAGTGTTCTATCCAGTCCGTCTCCTCTCAGTGCTTCAGTTTCAGTGAAAAAATATATCGTTACTTTAATTTCTAGTTTTCTACGGACACATTCAGACACTGAGAGGAGCCGGAACGGACAGAACACTTACATATGTTAACAAGGCTTTCAATTGATATTTTAATGATTCCACATATATAGTAACTACAGTTTGCTATCCTTACGGAAATTTTTGATAGGCTTGAAGTTGAAGCTCTTGATTTCTCCAATAGGATCCTTGTAATATTGCAGACAACCTTGAGGAGCTAAAGCATTCAACGTTAGTAATTAGCACACAATGTATTTATGTCTTCAAATCCTTATTGTCAGAACTTACCTCTGTTAGACGAATCGCAAGCAATTTGTTCAATCTCCATGTCCCATGTTCTGTCGACATCGTCACTCCCGGTGAACACCGTTATCTTTGGTTTGTTTGTACTAGGGTCAACATCCACGTAAACTGTTGATATTGCAAGAATTACCCTTTTAAAAACTTTGAATAACCATGACCCAAACCGTAACTAACTCAAAACAGTGTTTCTTGTTCTCAAGAATAATTGCAGGAAAATATATAAGCTACGTGGACATTTTTAAAAGAACCTAGTCAACGCATTGGCTGTTCTACTATACCATTTACAGTTCTAGTTGATCCAAATGAAATAATATTTGATCCAAGTGAAATAATATTTGATCCAAGTGAAATAATATTTGATCCAAGTGAAATAATATTTGATCCAAGTGAAATAATATTTGATCCAAGTGAAATAATATTTGATCCAAGTGAAATAATATTTGATCCAAGTGAAATAATATTTGATCAAAGTGAAATAATATTTGATCCAAGTGAAATTGAATATTTTATCATTCCGATACCTCACATTTTGTGTCTTTGTCTGTTGGGTGGTTGGTTGCAATAAAAATGACACGCTTTTAACATTTAAAATATAAAAAATGTTTGTATAATTATGAGAGATTACGATTGGCCAATCATAATCTTTCATTGCCCACCATAATCTTTCATTGTATGAGTATGGTGCGCAATGCATGATTATGGTGGGCAATAAAATATTATGGTGGACAATTAAAGATTATGGTAGGCAATGAAAGATTATGGTTGGCCATGGAAGATTATGATGGGGAATGAAAGATTATGGTGGGCATGAGAGATTGTGATGAGCAATGAAAGATTATGGTGGGCAATGAAAGATTATGGTGGGCAATGAAAGATTATGGTGGGCAATGAGAGATTGTGATGGGCAATGAAAGATTATGGTGGGCAATGAAAGATTATGGTGGGCAATGAAAGATTATGGTAGGCAATGAAAGATTATGGTGGGCAATGAAAGATTATGGTAGGCAATGAAAGATTATGGTGGGCAATGAAAATTATGGTGGGCAATGAAGATTATGGTGGGTAATGAAGATTATGGTGGGTAATGAAGATTATGGTGGGCAATGAAAGATTATGGTGGGCAATGAAAGATTATGGTAGAAAATGAAAGATTATGGTGGAAAATGAAATATTATGGTAGGCAATTAAAGATTATGGTGGGCAATGTGAAATTAGGTTGGACAATGAAAAATTATGGTGGGCAATGAAAGATTATGGTGGGCAATGAGAGATTGTGATGGGCAATGAAAGATTATGGTGGGCAATGAAAGATTATTGTGGGCAATGAAAGATTATGGTGGGCAATGAAAGATTATGGTAGGCAATGAAAGATTATGGTGGGCAATGAAAGATTATGGTGGGAAATGAAAGATTGTGGTGGGAAATGAAAGATTATGATGGGAAATGAAAAATTATGATGGGAAATGAAAAATTATGGTTGGCAATTAAAGATTATGGTGGGCAATGATAGATTGTGGTGGGCAATGAAAGATTATGGTGGGTAATGAAAGATTATGGTGGGTAATGAAAGATTATGGTGGGAAATGAAAGATTGTGGTGGAAAATGAAAGATTGTGGTGGAAAATTAAAGATTATGGGAGGCAATGAATGATTATGGTGGGCAATGAAGATTATGGTGGGCAATGAAGATTATGGTGGGCAATGAAAGATTATGGTAGGCAATGAAAGATTATGGTGGGCAATGAAAGATTATGGTGGGCAATTAAAAATTATGGTGGGCAAGGTAAAATTAGGTTAGACAATGAAAGATTATGGTGGGCAATGAAAGATTATGGTGGGCAATGAGAGATTGTGATGGGCAATGAAAGATTATGGTAGGCAATGAGAGATTATGGTGGGTATTGAAAGATTATGGTGGGAAATGAAAAATTATGGTTGGCAATTAAAGATTATGGTGGGCAATGAGAGATTGTGGTGGTCAATGAAAGATTGTGGTGGGCAATGAAAGATTATGGTGGGCAATGAAAGATTATGGTGGGAAATGAAAGATTGTGGTGGGAATTGAAAGATTGTGGTGGAAAATTAAAGATTATGGTAGGCAATGAAAGATTATGGTGGGCAATGAAGATTATGGTGGGCAATGAAGATTATGGTGGGCAATGAATATTATGGTGGGCAATGAAAGATTATGGTGGGCAATGAAATATTATGGTGGGAAATGAAAAATTAAGGTGACAATGAGAGATTATGATTGGCCAATCATAATCTCTCGTAAATTATACAAACATTTTTTAATATTTTAAATGTTAAAAGCGTGTCATTTTTATTGCAACCAACCACCCAACAGACAAAGACACAAAATGTGAGGTATCGGAATGATAAAATATTCAATTTCACTTGGATCAAATTGAAATTCACTTGGATCAAATATTATTTCACTTGGATCAAATATTATTTCATTTGGATCAACTAGAACTGTAAATGGTATAGAAGAGCACCCAAATCTCAACGTGTAAGAATATATACAGGATAGTCATTCATTTAACTCACTGTGCTGGTCGTTATTGTACCCACATAGTTTTGGGTACATCAAGTCATTGACAGTGCCAGTGACTTTAAAGTAGTCTGTTTTGCAGGCTCCTGTAGCGTCTGGTTGATCTAGTTCGAAGTCGTTGAACTTAATGTGCAGCTGACAGATTGAATCGTTCACCAGATCAATGTTGAGTTTGCAGGATCCTGCCTCTTTGTACTTTGTAGGATAACCCGGATTGGTGAAATTAGCTTTAGATGTTTTCATCGTATCGTCACATGACAATTTGCTGTCATCGTCATTATCATCTGATGAATCAGCTGTGGAGTAAAATGTTAACCTTTAGTTCCCATCAACCATTTATATATACTGTAGTGTTGTTATATTAAAACCAATCTTTTAAACCCATCTAAACGTCAAACATATCTTATATATTGTATGTGCTTTATTACCTTTTCTAATTAATGTTTATATCAAATATCTTTTGAAGTTTCAATCATTGCATTGTTTATACTACTGTATCAAAACTAAAATTTGAATGATAAAAATAGCCTATGGGCATAAAATTTCCAATTACTGTCAGTGGAAGAAATATTACTTATTTTCAAATTTATTATGCAGTACGTCTTTATTATTGTGACGTTAGTATTGTTAATTGTAATGGAATTATTCTCATCCAAGATTCAGTCTGCTTATTAACTTAATCGGGATATACTGACGCTAAGTTCTAATATTAGTTAAAGTTAACGACCAGAAGATTTTAGGATCTACTACTCCTATTATTGGTAGGTTGTCCCTAATTTTATAGGGTGTAGTTCATAAGTACTGACTGTTACAGCAGACACCTATGCCGAGAAGGCAAGGTTTCCATCCTTCTCCTCCCTTGTTGTTGCAGTCTTTCAGAGTGAGACACTCTCCTGTGGTAGTGGAGCCGTCAGACTCCTGTCTCTGACACTCGATGTTCCTTATCGTGATGAATTGGGGGAAAACTGGAGAAAGGATGTAAAACTCAGAGATCCTATTGCTGAAATGATAGTAACTTATACCGCATAGATATGGGATTTGACAGGAAAAACTGAAGAAAGGAATCAAAGTATTTAAAAGTCAGAGATCCTATAGTTGAAATAACCGTATAATTTCTACCAAAACACAGAGTGTTCCACAGGTGTCGGTGACATTTCAACTATCATTGGTAGTAAGATGAAACTGGTATTATTTTGAAGACAAATTATATAGGTTGTATTGTAATGCTAATTTTTCTTTATGTTTTTAGAATTTTTAGAGATATTCTCTGTCCAAAATGGCCTCTAGAATTTATTGTAGCTACAATAAATTTAGGAATATTATTCGTAATTCTCACGGTATTTCGGGTCTCTGTTGATGCCATCACTGCTATCCCCGTTTATCTGTTGCAGTTGCGTGTCTGTTGGATGTGACATACAGGATGAACTTAACACAACAGTTGCCACCTTGCGGAAAAAAGGAAATGTAATTATTTTTAATTTATTTAAAATTCTTTATTGTTTTAAGTATGGTAATGCCCGGAAAGTATGTGTTAACATTGGCCATCTCAGTCAGATTGCTTCATAATCTATGCTAACTCCAACTTCCCGGGCACTGTGTTTGTCCATTAGTTGTGTGGTATGTCCATGCAAACATTTCCAATCGATGGCACTACATTTTAGTATATTATAACTGAATGTCATCATTTTAAACTAAATTTAGTATTGAATTGAGTTTTAACATCAAAATATATTGACTACAAACTAATTACTTACTAAATATATTTGCAGTTTCATGTTTGTATGAACATTCACTCCTGACTATTTTTATCACACAAAATAAAACCTGCAAGGGAACTCTTAGGGTAAGTGAAGAGTTGATGAATTGTTTCTTATTTTCAACCATAATAAAAAAATAGAATTTAACTTTTAATTGTTATCCACGATAGCTTCAGGACGCAGGTATCATGGATACCATATTCAACTTTGATACATCTTCTTTTTGATTCGATTTTTTTCAACAACAAAATAAACATACATTAGACTTTGGTTTGACATGTACGAAATTAAATTTTATTATAATATTAACGGTAGCCATGAACAATTTACTGTTACGAGACTTCGATGACTGCTTCGATTGCATTTATGTTATGTTGTAATATGCTTTAAAGCAAGCGAGATATTCAAATAATAAATCATAATGTTTTTTTACATATTTAGTTTTCTGGTTGAAATCATTAAAAAGTACCGTTTAATGACCCTAATAAAACTTTGTCTATTTCTCAAGTTATTAGACTCCAAAATGTTCTGAACATCACTGGTGTGACAGTATCCGTTTCACCGAGACTGTGTGTGCAATAGGCCTGTACTGTTACCTGTCAGTCCTTTATGTAGCTTATAAATCACACTCAGGTGTCAACACTTTCTCAGTTAGAAGACAAAATAACAAACCTCCTTATGTAAACTGCTTCTCATGTAAACACCGTAAAGGTACCGTACTCGGAAAGTGGGTGGGTATAGCAGTCAGAAATTTCTAAAGGTCGGATTGGTTCAGGATCTACGTTAACACACTTTCAGAGTACGGTGAGTGTCCATGTTTTAAGACCATCCTGCATGGACACTCGTAATGTGAATCAAGGTACTTAAAGTCGTACAAAGTCTGATTGAGTAATAAATTATTGTAAAGATTAAGATTTAAATTTCATTAGGGGGTTTAAGGTCTGCCTCAGCTCTATCGCTAAAGTCAAAAGAAAAAGAAACACAAGGGACTGGAAGAAGTAGTCAGAAAGGAAAGTGTTACAAGAACAAATTCACCTACCACCGTCGGTGACAATGCTCATGAATGCTAAAAAGCTACTTCGTGAATGCCATCACTTACCAAGTATTGTGAAATTAAGATGGAAGTTCAAACCCTAGCCTCCAGCACTGTAAACCAATACAATTTTGTTATCTTTATGATGTTGTTTCTTTGCTTTCTCCTTGTGAGGTGTCACTGTGAAATATCACAACTGTTCTACTTTAGCTACAGTGTAATCTTTAGTTTCTAATCTTACTGTTTAAGAAAATAATTCTAAAAAAATATTGTATGTATAATTGTGAAATGTATACTATATATGTATTTCTTATTCGGTATACAGATTAACATTATTTTTTTCTTAACATTATTGACTATGTTCAATTTTGCACACTGTCAAAAATTGATAAAGACCGTTTCAGTTTTACCATTTATCTAACACTGTATGTAATTGGTGTCCGGAAAACTGCCAGGCGGAAAACTGCCAAGCGGAAAACTGCCAAGCGGAAAACTGCCAGGCGGAAAACTGCCAAGCGGAAAACTGCCAAGCGGAAAACTGCCAAGCGGAAAGCTGCCAAGCGGAAAACTGCCAAGCGGAAAACTGCTAGGCGGAAAACTGCCAAGCGGAAAACTGCCAAGCGGAAAACTGCCAAGCGGAAAACTGCCAGGCGGAAAACTGCCGAAGCGGAAAACTGCCATGCGGAAAACTGCCAGTCACTTATTGGGAATTTCTGTATTTTTTTACTTTTATTATTTAGTTATAAACACATTTAAAGAACATTTTAATCAAAAAAACGGCGTCAGCCCATCGTTAAGGGGTTAAGGGGAAATTCATTTTTACAGTAATAAAATATAGATATTGGAATACTTAATATCCAAATGAAAATTATATTTCATCAAAGCTACCTTATTAAACACACAGTAAACCAAACTTTAGTAGGTAACAATTACCATTTTATACTTATTTGCTATGTCACGTATATTTTAAAAAACATGTTATGTTACGTATATAGTCCCCTGTTTTTAATTTCCTATATTAATGTCAGCAATATAAACATCGGTTCAAAAGCAAACGTTAAACCCCGCGTACTGATTTGTGATTAATAGCTAATTAGATATTCTTATAATTAATTAATCTTAAATTATACAATAAATTAAGCGTATGTTAAATCAACATATATGCATGTTCAATATTTATAATATTTACATTTTTATTCTCCATATCAATTGCACAACACCTTCATTTTTATAATATTCCTTTATATGTAACAAGTATTATTAATTAATGTACAATCCAATTCGATCGAGTGAAATTGTCAGAGATTTAGGTACTATTGGTAGGTAATAGCAGTTTAATAATCATAGATGTTGTGTTGCAAATTCTAAATATATAAAAAAAATTTAAGACAGTTAGCGCGTTATGAACTGATAATTTAAAGATGCGTTGTGTAAACAAAGAAATTGTACTCTGTCCCTAATACTATTATTTCTTTGTTTCTTCTCTTAGTATTTAAAACCTTTTCTAAGAAAGATTTTAGTTTTTAATTTCTATATAATATTTCATTTATATCTTTAATATTTATATATTTACATATTTTTCTAATAAATTGTCTACATTTAATTATTATTTTTGTTTTGTATACTAAGTAAAAATGAATGTTCCTTAACTCCTTAACGTTGGGCGAACAACATTTTTATAAATTAAAATGTTATTATTGACTAAAGTCTTCAAATTGCCAGTAAATGACTGGCAGCTTTCCGCCTGGCAGTTTTCCGCCTGGCAGTTTTCCGCCTGGCAGTTTTCCGCCTGGCAGTTTTCCGCCTGGCAGTTTTCCGCCTGGCAGTTTTCCGTGTACCATGTAACTTTAGAGAATAGAGATGTACAATTCTTTTCCGATATTTCAATTAACCATTAAAATCAGTGATATTCTCTCTGTAAAGGGTGAGTGACGAGTTATCAGACAGTTTCACATTTTCGATCATATAAGAAATAAAATATTTAAACATTTTAACTTGTATAGTTAGGCCCCTTCACACTTGCGTTTCTCAACGCCGCGTTAGAAAAACTGCTCATGGCAAAAAGTTTAGCTGCAATTAATTTTAACGGAGCCTTTCACACTTGAGCTAGAAGAAATGCTGCGTTTTTTCTAACGCAAGTGTGAAGGGGGCCTCACACTTGCGTTTCTCAACGCCGCGTTAGAAATACTGCTCTTTTGGCATGTCTTCACACTTGCCTTTTTGCAACGCCGCGTTAGAAAAAAGGCTCGTTTTGAGTTGTGCTTATACTATTTAAGCTTAATTAATGTTTTTTTTTTTTAATATTTATTCTCTCATTTAGTATAAACATTTTAAAGAAATCAACAATAAAAAATGTATCTTTCTTTTACCTGCCTATCAAATAAAGCACAATTAAACATTCAAGCAAGCACGCACACAAAGAACTAATTATAAGTAGGGGAAACAAATAATATGGCATGATAGGGTATATTTTCGATCATCGACCAATAACGAGTTAAAATGTCATATTACTTATATACTTTTTCTTCTATGATCGAATATGTGTAACTGTCTGATAATTCATAACTTACCTAACTTTTACAACTCTATCACAATTGCCAGGCACCCTTGTTACGTGGGTAGAAAATGATAACCATTGGAGACAATTATTTTTCTATTTTTCGTCTTATTTTCGTCAAAAGTTTTGTGTATGTATGCAATCCCAGCAGTGAAAAAAACGCAAATGTGAACGGTACAATAGACATTCGTATCCTGCTAAAGTTCTAGCGTTAAAAATTCTGCTCTCATTTTAGCCGGGGACTGAGCTATGTTGCATTAGAGTAATTGCTGTAATTTTTCTAACGCAAGTGGTAAGGGCTACGTTAAAATCAATTGCAGCTAAAAAAATTTCCATGAGCAGTATTTCTAACGCGGCGTTGAGAAACGCAAGTGTGAAGGGGGCCTAAATCGAAATTCACTTCCTTTAATTTCAATTTGACTAATTTTAATTAGAGGCTAAAATGGTGTTGTAACCAACTAACCTATCACTCTACCGTAACTATCCTAAATAGCTAAATAACGCCAGTTTTCTCTTTTATTTTACGGAGGTGTGAAATAGTCTTTCTCTTTTTTCTATTTGTTCAAAGTATAGAGAATTTGGATTGCAGGACTAAGGTCTAACACAAATGTAGAGCTGAAGAATGTACGGTACACAGTCCAAACTATAGTCGCATTCATTCCTTCTTTCATTATAAACTATATTGTAAATTCAATTGACCAATGAGAAAAATGTAGTTTATTTTCAGCTCCAAGTTTTCACTTGCATCTCCCTTTCACACGTTAGTGCAGTCACTATTGTTTGTATTCCTTTTCGTCACATCCCTTAGTATGCAACACCATGCACGGAGTAGCTTTTCTGCATCCATGATTTATTTTTCCAAATTCTACTTTCCTATTTGACATCTTTTTCAGAGTCCCGTGTATTTATTTTCATTTAACATCAGCGATTTGATATTAAGTGACAAACATTGAATAACTGTTTAGATTGTATTTACAATTACAGGGTTTTTATTTCTATCATTTCAAGCGAATATAAAAATTGCTTGTTATTAACAGAAACTGTTTGAGAATTTAAGGTCCCGTCTCCCTAAAATATAAATAAGGTTATTAATTAATATATATTTGAAATTTTCAGGGTTAATGCAACTATTCAGTTGAAGTATTATTTACTTAAGATTTTTTTTCAACTTCTTCCCTTCACCCCACACCCCTTTAAAAACCTCCAATTAGAGGGGTACTTTCAAAAGGCATTAACTTGTACAATTTATGAGCTAGATCCATGGAGTTGGTGTCATCTTGCTCATAATTTAGTTGTCTATAAAGTTGAAGAGTTATTTTTTTTCAAATTCCTCTGAAAAATATCGAAAAAGGATTTTTTCAATTTTATTTCAAAATTATTGATTTGTTTTTTCATATATTTCATTATACCCCCTCACAGATTGAAAAAATTGAAAAACCCGTAAGTAACTTTGTGAGCAATTCACTTATGAAAAAAATGAAACAAACCCCATGTTTTTAGCTCAAAAACTGTAAGAGTTGATCCCTTTTGAAGTCGAAAAAATGTACTTTTCAGGAGCGTCAATTTACTAAAAAAAATTGGAAAAAAATTTGTCTAACTGAAATAATTCTGGTTCCATAAATTAGCGTCAAGGCTCTTGTTTTGGTGTTGTGTCCTCTTTTTATTTGCATCTAGTCAACAAATCTTTTGATGCGAGATACAAATAAACCCTCAATACTTGTACTGACAGGTCTTTTGACAGACCTGACAGGTATAATTTAGAATATTGTCAATTTATTTTAGAAGCACTTCTAGATTATTTTTAGCTCTAATATTCTAACACGTTATCCGGGAGACTATAAGAAGTCATTTTATGCAATAAATTTTTGTTCATTTTTTCAGATTTGAGGGAGACTGTTCCCTTAAAGGATTGACTAGCATGTCTTTCAGAAGATATTTCATGTCCTGTTGACTGATACCCTCCTGTTGACTGAATAATTCTTTAAGCCAAAAGAATATTGTCACAACCCTATTTATTACATTTTATAACATTTATAAGTTATATAAATATTACAATTTTTCATTAAATTTTATATTTAATAATAATCCGAGACAGTTCACCTTCACTGGCGTTTCTTTTGAAGAAAAATTACAAAGTTAAAATCCCAAACTGAACTATTTACGAGATCTTTCAGCGACCAATAGATCCGTATAGAGACCTCTTTTGCATGTACATATTCTGTCGTTGTACGGGCTTTACCTGTAACTAAAATGTAAAAATTACTATTCTCTAGTCTTAGTTTATTTTGGCGAGAATTGACTCCACCGTTCCACATGATGATAATAATAGTATTAGTTTTAGATGAGACTGTTTATTGGTAGGAAGGTAGAGAGAGCAGAGTATGGAGGTATCAAAAGACTGGGTAAAAAAGTATTTACTTTCTATACACTCACTGTAGAGGTCACTAACTCACAAAAAACAAGAGACTTTTGATGAGAGAAGTAGCAGTGGAAATGAGGTTATAGTGGCTATAATATAGTAGAGGCATTCCCGCTCTAATTACGTCTCACACTTAAGACAATCGAATAAGTGTGGGACATGTCTCTCTTTTATTTCTCCCGGTATAGAAAATATTTCAGGAGTAACTTTGGTAAGTGATGTTTTCGACGAAATTAATGCAGGTGAAATAGATTAAAAATAATTCTAACGGAAATGAACGTATTGTAATTTCCATAAAATAATTTTTTAATTTATTCCACCTGCATAAATTACGGCTTAACTAAAAGGGACAAACAAAATTACCAAAGTTACTCCTAAAATATTTTCTATACCAGGAGAAATAAAAGAGAGACATGTCCCACACTTATCGATTGTCATAAGTCTGAGACGTAATAAGAGCGGAGTATGCCTCTCTATAGTACAGTTATAGGCTATACTTTATAGTGCGAGGGACCTGCCCTTTTTACCAAAATAATTAATGGTTAGAAATTAGGTAGCCTCTCTTTTTTTTCAATGGTTTGAGAAATTCGTGTTTAAATATCACACTATTTTTTTTAAAAGTTCCACACAAAACAACAGGTTCTTCTTACAACAACTTAATTGGAAATGAAAGAGGTAGGGTAAGTTCCAAGTTATCGGACGGTTTCGCATTTTCGTTTATACAATACTTTTTAAAATTATCATTTAACCTATCCATGATAGTTAGACAATAATAATTATTATATATATTTTCTTATGTGATCGAAAATGTGAAACCGTCCGATAACTTTGAACTTACCCCTTCACTAGCTACTAATTTATCTAATTGTTTGCCAAATGACAAACATGGGAGTACGTTAGACTGCATAGAAACAGAGACGTTGATATCACTAACTAAAGTAAAGATAAAATATAGGCTAGACTACGTACACATAGCAGGTATATTTAATGTACATCAAATAATATCAAAATAGAATTAATTTTCTGAAATAGAAATTACCTAAAATTGAAAGTTTTAACCATTCACTGTCTGGTGTACCAGTTGCAATACGGTTAGAAAGATTTCAAGTTAGCTCGTAAATTTTAATAATGATCGAAAAAGGAAAATTTTCCCGCACGTTCGTACACAATATTTTACTATTTACCGATTAGTTCCTACTGATTTAACAACACTATCTGGTAAATAAAGTGTGCAGAGAAAGCTTAAAATAACAGACTGCTTCAAAGCAAATAAATAATTGTTAAATAAATAATTCTATAGCTAAATAGAAAAATGCTCTGACCACTGGTGGCAATTATTTAAACCATCTCGAGATCAAATTTAAATACAATAAATAAAAATAAATAATTCAATAAAATAAGAGTAACAAATTAACAATAGAAACTAAGTTACTATTTAGATCTTTGTTGAGACTCCACAGTAGCACCTTCTGAACAAACACACACTGTTAAATAAAGCTAATTAATTATGTTCATCATACCACAGTACATTGATTAACCCTTTATGTCCTGAGGTGACGTTTGTGTCCCCTCTCAAGAGATGCACTTTGTTCATTTCTTTTGATGTTTATTCCCTTAACTACCGGACAAACTGTCATATTAGAGCACATGTGTACGCTTACAGTAGTTAGGCACAAATAGGACTTTTTTTTCAATTTTCTATTGTTTAACATGCTTTCTTTACCCGACGAGAATATCATAAAAGTTCTCGTTTTTACACACTCAAGTTCATTCAGGACATACAGGGTTAAGGATGCAGCATTTTTCATGTTATCGCTGCTCTCTTTTTTAAATACCAGGTCAGAAATTCACAGGTGACTCTGCTTAAAATACTGTAAAGGAGTCTACTTCCATAATATATTTTTATAATACCGTTTCATCAATACTAATTAAGACTGACTTGTTAAATACTGAAACTAAAGTTAAGTAAACTTCTAAGACTGATATAACAGAAGGTCATGGTACAATGATTAAAGTATCAACATAATCGTAACGATGCAGGTGATAAATTCATGGTGAGTTTAGAAATAACTGACACTCTCAGACATATATACATATTGTGTTTCAAGATTAGAATGCATACATCACATTGCCTTATTTACTAATGTAGAGAAATCACTAGACACATTCTTTAGAAAACGAGCAACTAATGCTCGTCAGCTATACTTTGTTTAGTGCGACCTAAATACTGTATTAGCGACCAGTTGTTCTAGACCTAAACTGTAATCGATGTTCCAGGACATTCTTTGAGGGTAGGTACCTTACATACACTACAGTACACTGCTACAGACGACAGAAGTAGTGAACCTTCACCACTACAGGTAGAAAACTATCTTAAGATGTGATTTCAATACAAGTTACACTAACTGTCGGAATGGTTCACGTTTAAATCTAAGTCTTTAAAATCTAGGATATCAGTGGTGGGATTGTCTAAACTCTTAACCACGAACACCAAAACACTCAAAGAAAATACCACAACAAATGTACAGTCACTTAAAAGATTACATTGTAATACTGATGTTTAAAATACATCAGTAATATTGATTTCATCGACACTATTCTTAAATTACACATAAATTAATTAAATTTGCTCGGCAATACTACCATATTAAATCCAAGAATGAAATGAAATCGACTTGACAAAATGTTCATATTTACTCTTATCAAGTAGTTAATAATTCGAACCTCTGAATTAAATATGGTTATGGCAATAAATAGGTACTAGTTGACAATTTAATTAATTTACTTAATACAGTAACTACACTATTGATATTTTAAGGGAAATGAGATCCTGTTGCTGGCAGAGTAATACCAACACATTATTATTTACATCACAATACTGTAGTTTCGCGCGGAATGTAACTAAAACGTACTTACTAAACAGAGAGCATTAAAATAAATGCAACGTTAGAGAAGAACCAACCTCTCATCAAATACTAAAGGTGAAGATTCTTCTAGATACAGATGTATATAATATATACACAATCACAGATAAAAGGTTACTCAATAGGAGACTATGTTCACGACTGATTACTTTACCTAACCAGTTTCACGCTACACCAAAAGAGTGTCCGTCCATTTGGGAATTCGGTCCTTAAACTATTTAGCTATAAACACATGGTCCGTAGATATTTCGATTGTCATGTACAGAATACAACAACGGTAGATAAACTCTTGAAAACAGGGCTCAACAGATGAACAAACAACTAACAGGCACATCTCTAAACAGAAGTGATATAGCGTTATTGCTAGGTACAGGGTGATTACGCAACTATCGACACATGTCTACGCTACTGCCATACAACTCTTTCGTTCAAAATACTACGCTATCAATTCATTCGTAAATTTAAATTATTTTCACTCACGGAATATTATTCTCTATGAATTATGTAGCAATGCATTAAAATCATAATAAAAACAATTAAATATCTATCTTCGTATATAAAATTGTATAGGATTATGCTAAAATCTGGTTTACTGTAGCTAATACCCACAATAATACTTAGTTATTCATTATGGTGATATTGAAGGATTTGACACGTCGTCATCTTTGTTAGAATCTTTGATGGTTAACGATAATCGCTTTGTGAACGAACCATCCTATTCATATCCTCTTTGTTAGGACTTGTTATCCTTGATATCTTTGATGGCGGACTGCAATCGTTTGATGTGTCCTATTTTCGTCACTCCCAACTCTTTCAAATCCCTGAAATTGGAAAAACAGATCACATCGAGAAAATGGCAAAATAGCATGATTTAAATTAAATTTTGTTATTGAACACTACTGCCATCTTTGTAAACTTTACTCACCTCCTCTCCAGTGACAACAACTCATTTCCTCGCACATCATTCGAGGCGAAAGCGTCTTTGTACTCTGACAACTGCAAACCATCCAGCCAGTTCAGCACCTCGGGAACACCCCACGTCTTGCGCACCTGAAACATTGAACCTCGCATTAGCATATAGAATTAATAGGGAAAGTTGCGTTTTTAAGGGGTATGAACTATTAACTACTTAGCTGTAAAAGCTTATATCATGAATCTACTAAAAGATATTTTGAAGTGTTTGTTCACTGACCTCTTTTTCTAAGCTAATTGGTTTAGCTGCGGTAGTGGCTGTAGACGTCACACTACTGCTGAAGCTGTCAGTAGCACTACCGCCCTTTAGGAGATTCTTGAAAATGGCAGCTTTTGATTGAGACCTTCTTCTTTCATAAGTAGGGGGTACAGCTTCTTCTTCCCCTATGAAGTGCACCAAGTGATCCTTTTCATGAGTTTTCTTTAGCTCGCAATCAATTCTGGACAGCATGCTGATAACTCCGGTCTCTTCAGAGCCCTTCAACTTCAGAGAATTCTCTTTAATGAGTGTACTAATCTCTGTGTACATTGCTTTAATGCTGTGTACCAACTCAGTTGCCAGCATACGAAGGTTGGGTCCTTCTATCACGTGGTGGTCCCTCCAGACTTTGTCCAGACAGGTTTGGGCAGAGCAGACCAAGTCGGCGAGGTGTTGGGACACAGTGGCGTCGGTACAGCTTATTCCCCTCACGCAGGAGATGCTATCCACTACGACTAGAGAAAGAGCAGCGAGTCGAGGCACTTCCTCATTCTTCAGGATGCTGGGGGCCTTACAATGCTTACCCTGACTTTTAACCTTTTCCTCCCACGCCTTAAGAGAGACGTCCAAGTCTCTGTTTCGACAGAGCATCTGCACCCGGTTCTTGTGGACAATACGGAGAATTCCTGGTGGATGGGCCCAAGCTTCTCCATCCACCTGTACGGGTACACCTTCTTCTCCTAGAATGGTGATCTTAACAGAGGAGCACTGGGCTATTCTATGGTGCTGCAAGTTGATAATACGAGAAGCTGCCATTTGAGCTGAACCAAAAACAGCCACGACTTCCAGCACTCTGTCATCAAAGCTGGGGGCTATAAAACAGTCATTCTCCTTCTTACCTCCCCAGAAATTAGTGCCTCCCATAAAAGAAGGAATGTTAAGAACTACAATACCCTGCAAGGAGGGCAGAGGTATTCTCTCTCCGTCACACTCTAGTTGAACCCGCTGGTCCAAGTTTTTGTAAGTCTTACAAAGCAGCTCCTTAGAAGCAAGTACACCATACCACATGAAGTTCTTCGTGCGAGACCTACATTTCTCGGGATGTTCCTCTCTCTTATTGTGGAAGTCCAGACTTATCTTCGCATCAATACCTATCCCAAAGTAATTGTTCATGACGCACCTTTCCGTAAAGCCTTCAAGAGAAGTGTGGTCCAGGTCCATGAGGGGCGAGGCTGCAGCACAAAGAGTATCAGCATTAGCCAACAGCATCTTGCCTATGAAGCCCCCGGACGGTCCGCCTGTGGCAATGTTGGGCCAGATTGGTGAAGAAACCAAGGGGTTTATGATGGGTAACACTTTGTTGCGACCAGGGTGACTGTGTCTACCTGACGCAGCCGACTGACTTTGAGAACGTCTTGTTCTTTCAGGACTTCTACTCTTATCTCTAGAGCCCCCCAAACCACCTCCAAGTGTGGATATAGCTCCTGCTGCAGCTTTCAGCATTGAACCGGTAGATATACGGCGAGAGGAGAGGGAGGAGCGAGGTTTCTCCTCATCTGAGAAAGCCTCTGCACCTTCTACTATTCTCTCAGAAGGAATGAGGGTGTGGGGCATCTCATGCGGTAGTAAGAATGTGCACTTCAAGGACGGTACTTCCAAAAGCTTCGCGTGACTGTGTTTTTTCTCCATCCTTGGAGTCTTTATGATAGATTCTCTAGGCGGTAGATCATCTATATCTGTCTCAAGCACTCCAGGCATCTTGACCAATGAGTGTTTTCGACTACTAGGTCTTGGAACAGACAGATTCGATATTTGATCTGTTTCCTCTAATACCTTTTTATCATCTTTGTTGGGTAGCTCAACAAATACCTCAGCTTCAATATTATAATCTTCAGCAGATTTTTTACTCTCTCCATCATTGGACGTAATTTTTTCAATGATTGGTTGTTGATTTTCGTCTTCTTTGGCAGTAGCAGTTACTTGTTCCTCGCGTCTCATAGCCTCTTTTAACTCTTCCTCCAGCGAGTCATGTTGACTGAGGCGTGAAGAGGTATTCACCAGTCTCTGTTTCGGGTCACCCCCATCACTCTCACTCAAATCTAAGTCAGTTTCGTTAGGAGTGATTAGGGACGTAGTTTGCTCAGACATTGTGGTACTGTCACCTTTGGTGTCAGTGTCTGTTGTCAAGTCCTCAGACTCTTCTTTAGACAGCACATCTCCATCCTTAACACCCTCGTCACTGTCTGTACCTTCACCGGACTTCATCTTCTCACGAACAGTATCGTCTGTACCTTCGCTGTCTCCTGATGTGTTCTCAGTTTTATCCTCATCTTTACCCTCTCCATCTGGCACACCTCTTTTCTCATAACTTGTCTCTTCCTCATTTTCTATCTCATCAATGTCTATTGAGGTGTCGAGACTTGTAGTCAGTGAGTCTCTTATCTCACTGAGGGACTTCTCTTCAAACAAATATGGCTCATCTTCACCAACGTCCATGAGATTATCAGTAGAAGACTGTATCCGGAGTTCAATGTTCTCAGTGATATCCATGAGAGTCTCAGAAGTCTCTCTGAAACTCGCTCTCTCGTCTGCAAATTCGCACGGTGCCGGAAGTGCCTGATTCAGTTCGTAGTCGTACTGACTTTCTCTTCGAGATGGCACGGGGGAAATGCTCTGCAGCTTCATCTCGCTTTCAGAGTCAACGTTAGAGGGGGTGGATGGAGGGGAGAGAAACCTGGAAGGAGAGCGAGGTTGGTATGGGAAGGGAAGGGACAGACAAGGATTCGAATGGAGTTTCATATCACTTGGTATACGTGGGGAGGAGGGTGGCAGGGGGAAAGTAGTTGTAATGGAGGAAATGAAAGCAGGCAGTGGTGGAGAAGTGGAAATTGCTAATACAACGTCGTCCATCTGAAATAAAAAGAATATTTAATTAAACGAACTAAAAGACTATCACAATGTTGATTATGTGATTAATAACTAAAAAATATTGACCTTGGCTATTCCTCCATGTTCCCCGTCATCGCCGACTAATTTGATTTGAGGTGGTGAAAGGGGGGTCTTATCTCCCTCATTGTGACTCTGCTCTTCAAAGAGTCTCTCAAGATGCTCAATGAGCTCACGAACAGTTCTCTTCAATCCGTTACTTTGGCACACTAGCTGTTCTCTCTCCATAAACTGACGCTGTGAAGAGATTGAGTATAAGACATTAATGAAAAAAACACGCATGTACGGAAAAATTAACAATGATACTTACTAGTTCGTTAGTAAAGATAAATAACTCAAATGAATTCAGAAGTTACCTAAAGCGACGATGAAAATGTCATCTAATCGTGCACTAAGCAAGGTAAGATAGAAGAGACGTATTATTTCAAATATGAATAGTTCTCATTTCATTTACTGGAGCGACTTGAATAAACAACACCTCCTACACACATCAACACATAAATATCAGTCTGATTAAACACTACACAAATAATTTAATTCCGAAGAAATCCTTCGGAAATTTTCAATGTAGATTTAACAACACCTAATTCTTACCACCATTTCTTCTATATTGTACACTTCTCCTAATATCACTGGGAACTGTGGAAAAGTAACGGATAGATGTTTATGAAGTTATTTAGTTACTATGTCATTATTCGGTATCGACTATGTTGGACATTTGAGGGAAAAATAGAAACATTTAGTAAAAATCGTCTCTTGAGGGATTTAAATTTGTAGCTACTCAAAAACTGCCCCTCCATCATATGAGATGCAAGCACAGGATCACCACTTTGCTATTTACAATCAATCTCAATATTGTATCATTATTAGACTAGAATCGCTCTTTCTACTTCTTTGGATGCTGCTATTATACCAACAGTCTTACATCGTTCCTCAATAAGTTATTGTAGAATCCGAAGTTTTGCTGTAAATCTGTACTCTAAACATCTTGTACTTCGATAAGGCTTTGTACAGCTTTAGGTTTGAAAGGATATTTTTCAAGGATTTCCTTAGAATCTTCAAGATTCAAGTACCCGTAGACAAATTCATTGCTGGAAGAAGGGAAGATTGGGGCTTTTTCTCAACGAGATTTCATATTGCTTCAATGTTTTCGTTATTAACTTTGGTTCGGTGAGGACCGGGAATTTTGTCAGGAGACGTCACTAGGACTATAAATTTGTTGACCACTCTAAGGAAACTATAACTGCGAGGAACTTAACGTGGGGACAAACCAGTAGGATTTAAATTGTCGCTCTTTGATTTGATAATAGTCCTAATTCTACAAGGAAATCTTCAACCGAGGCACGGAAGATAATTTAGTAAATTTTTAACCAAGCATTGACTAATAGTTCTTTTAGTCCTCCACAGACGTCACAGGGGTAGTACAGGATTCCTTCTCCTAGGGATGTAGTCAGAACACACACAAAAGTTCAAAACACTCAAATTAAGGGAACTCGGTGGCCATTCTTCTTTAATCAAAAACCGGGTCCTCGGATTTTGACCCTCGTGACGTCTGTGGAGGACTTATTGGTGAAAGCTTGGTCAAAATTTGACCAAAATATCTAACGTGCCGCGGTTATGATTTCCTCGCAGAATTAGAGCTGTTATAATATCATAGGGAGACAATTTTTAATAAATGATATTTTTTCCATTACTTATAGTCTATCTC
The DNA here is from genome assembly GCA_947561585.1 of Caprella mutica. Classification (NCBI taxonomy): domain Eukaryota; kingdom Metazoa; phylum Arthropoda; class Malacostraca; order Amphipoda; family Caprellidae; genus Caprella; species Caprella mutica. Next base: position 11,828 of record CANNZV010004332.1, on the reverse strand, counting down.
ACATTGTGAAGATTGCATATGCAGAAAAATGTTGTTTCATTTTAACAAGTTTTTTTATAATTTTAACAGTATTACTGAACACTCTTAGTTACTTTATCACAGTTCCCTGTAGATACAAAACCATGTACCTAATAAGCAGAATAGCAAATGGTCAAAGACTTCAAAATTTTATTCGATGCAAATATCAAACATTAAGTATCTACAAATAGAAAATCGAAGGAATAATAAAACTCGAGAACAATTTGATCGAAAAAAACATGCATAATAATGAGAAGAGTTTGAAAGTTTCAATCTTGTGCAATTTTCACATGGAGTAAAAGAAACGAATGTAAATAGTAAATGAGAGAGAGAGAACATATTAGTATTACTGTACATTAACAGAACGCCGCCTAGTTTTCCATACATGATTAGAATCTTTTAATTTGGTAAAGAAAACTAAGCACGTTCATTAACCTAACATAAATTATACACAAGATATCTAAGTGCACATCAACTTAGAGAGTCTTTCCACCAATAAAATAGACATGAAATAACTATGTGATGGACTTACGACACCAAGTGATATCAACATGCAAAATAGAGAGTCCTGAAATAGAGATAAAAAGAGAAATAGAAGGCCACAGCTCTGAGAGATGGAGACCCACACCACCACATGAACACCTAACACTCTCATAAAGAAACACACTGCAAAAAATTGAGAGGTGATAGCTAAGTAGCTTTAATAGAAACTTAGTGTCAAAGATACTAGTCTTAAGATTTCCAGGTGAAATGTTAGCTACCCACGGACACTGTTGAAATGATAAAGTAGCCACGCTTAAGGTGTTCCCATGGTGGAGTGGGTGGGTGGGGGAGGGTTCAACTGACAAAAGATGTGAAGGATGGGGAAGGAGACACTACAAACCTTTCTATTTCTCTTTTTACTGGAGGGAGTGATGAAGCAAGGCGAAACTCGACCCCAGCGTTCTTCAGTTTGTTCTGAGGACTGGATTGGTTGGTTAGTTAGGCACGAGTAGCGGACCATTGGTTAGTTAGGCACGAGTAGTGAACCATTGGTTAGTTAGGCACGAGTAGTGTGGACCACCATTGATTAGTTAGGCACGAGTAGTGAACCATTGGTTAGTTAGGCACGAGTAGTGTGGACCACCATTGATTAGTTAGGCACGAGTAGTGAACCATTGGTTAGTTAGGCACGAGTAGTGTGGACCACCATTGATTAGTTAGCCACGAGTAGTGAACCATTGGTTAGTTAGGCACGAGTAGTGTGGACCACCATTGATTAGTTAGGCACGAGTAGTGAACCATTGGTTAGTTAGGCACGAGTAGTGTGGACCACCATTGATTAGTTAGGCGCGAGTAGTGTGGACCACCACTGATTAGTTAGGCGCGAGTAGTGAACCATTGGTTAGTTAGGCACGAGTAGTGTGGACCACCATTGATTAGTTAGGCGCGAGTAGTGTGGACCACCACTGATTAGTTAGGCGCGAGTAGTGTGGACCACCATTGGTTAGTTAGGCACGAGTAGTGTGGACCACCACTGATTAGTTAGGCGCAAGTAGTGTGGACCACCACTGATTAGTTAGGCGCGAGTAGTGTGGACCATCATTGGTTAGTTAGGCACGAGTAGTGTGGACCACCACTGATTAGTTAGGCGCGAGTAGTGTGGACCACCATTGGTTAGTTAGGCGCGAGTAGTGTGGACCACCATTGGTTAGTTAGGCACGAGTAGTGTGGACCACCATTGGTTAGTTAGGCGCGAGTAGTGTGGACCACCATTGGTTAGTTAGGCGCGAGTAGTGTGGACCACCATTGGTTAGTTAGGCGCGAGTAGTGTGGACCACCATTGGTTAGTTAGGCGCGAGTAGTGTGGACCATCATTGGTTAGTTAGGCACGAGTAGTGTGGACCACCATTGGTTAGTTAGGCACGAGTAGTGTGGACCACCATTGGTTAGTTAGGCAAGAGTAGTGTGGACCACCATTGGTTAGTTAGGCAAGAGTAGTGTGGACCACCATTGGTTAGTTAGGCACGAGTAATGGACCATTGAAAAGGTCCAGTAACTGTGCTTATTATTCGTCGATTAATATTTATGTAGTTAATACAATTCTAAATAAAAACTAAAGAAACTGCAAACTATGAAAAATTGATAACTAATCTACTCATTGGTTGATAGGATCAGTTGTGAAGTGAACAGTTGCTTACGAATAATAATCCATGTTACTGTAATAAATAATAATAGATTGGCATTCATCCTCAATTTGAAAAATGATCTATGTGTAGTAACTAGAGCTAGAGTAGAATATGCAATAACAAGTTTTCTAAGAGTGCCTATGCAATAATAAGTTTTAAAGTTAGGAAGGATAACAAGTTTCAATTGCATGCTTAACAGTTGCCTAGGAAATGTTGTTCAATGACTAATGTCTTCTAGCAAAAACAGATAATATTGTCCGATGTTATGAGCAACTATCAATAGAACCCCTTCCGACTTTCAGGAAACAACGATTCAATTAGATTTGTCATTGGCCTGAAGCCGCATGGAGGCACACTGGAGCACTTAGCGTTGCCGTGGCAACTAACGGAGCTAACACGTGAGACTCTCAGCGATGATATAATCGCCAGAGATATTCTTAAGCTTTGATTAAACTTATCGATCGTATGGAACAATCTTATTGTTCACTATTAATTAACAAATATCAGGCATAATTTACACTCCCAATCCTCATTTAACTAGATGTGCCTTCTCCTTTTTATCAGTCATAACCTTTTCTTATTCCCATGACGCTTGCACACTTCTCTTTAACACACGGTACGTAGCTACTCAATGACTGAATGTAAAGAATACATCGATTGGCCATTTACCATCTTCTGACTATTTAGCATGTTTATAATGGAAAAATACATTTGAAACAAAAAAAAAACCTTTGAATATTCTGTATCAAGGAAATTGTGACCACAGAATTTGATAGTGTTGAAATGTTAAATTTTATATCAAAATATTCAATTTTACAATAACAGAACATTCATGAACTAATGCATGTACAGTATTGTTTGTTCCTGGAGTGGTGAGTGAAGTAAGTTAAAGTTAGTTAAAAATGACGACCAGAAACTCTTGTGTCGGTTAGTCGAGATGAATGATGAGGTTAAGAGATATAACTCACGTGTTTGAGTGCTTCAGAACTGAGGCAAGACTTGTCATCTCCATCGGAAGAACTGAGAGTCTTCAGCAGCACATCCAGTCTGCCTCTAATGGCACTACATTTACTCTCAATGTCTTCGCCATGCTCTGCACTAAAGGGGTGACGTGCTATCTTACTTAGCATCATCTTCACCGTGTCACAAATCACTCTGAAACAGTTACACAAAATTAGAAGAGGATTACGCTTAAGTTGATGTACAGATATTATGAAGATGTAGGGAACTAAAATAAGATATAGGTTGGAAAGTGTAAGTTAGAGTATTGAGCCCTGTGGTACACAGAGGTAGGTACTTACTTGTTCGCCACACAGAGGTAGGTACTCACTGGTTCGCCACACAGAGGTAGATACTCACTGGTTCACCACACAGAGGTAGATACTCACTTGTTCACCACACAGAGGTAGATACTCACTTGTTCACCACACAGAGGTAGATACTCACTTGTTCACCACACAGAGGTAGATACTCACTTGTTCACCACACAGAGGTAGATACTCACTTGTTCACCACACAGAGGTAGATACTCACTTGTTCACCACACAGAGGTAGATACTCACTTGTTCACCACACAGAGGTAGATACTCACTTGTTCACCACACAGAGGTAGGTACTCACTTGTTCACCACACAGAGGTAGGTACTCACTTGTTCACCACACAGAGGTAGATACTCACTTGTTCACCACACAGAGGTAGGAGCTCACTTGTTCACCACACAGAGGTAGATACTCACTTGTTCACCACACAGAGGTAGATACTCACTTGTTCACCACACAGAGGTAGATACTCACTTGTTCACCACACAGAGGTAGGTACTCACTTGTTCACCACACAGAGGTAGGTACTCACTTGTTCACCACAGAGAGGTAGGTAGGTACTCACTTGTTCACCACACAGAGGTAGGTACTCACTTGTTCACCACAGAGAGGTAGGTAGGTACTCACTTGTTCACCACACAGAGGTAGGTACTCACTTGTTCACCACACAGAGGTAGGTACTCACTTGTTCACCACAGAGAGGTAGGTAGGAACTCACTTGGCACTGTTCACCACACAGAGGTAGGTACTCACTTGTTCACCACACAGAGGTAGGTACTCACTTGTTCACCACAGAGAGGTAGATACTCACTTGTTCACCACAGAGAGGTAGATACTCACTTGTTCACCACAGAGAGGTAGGTAGGTACTCACTTGTTCACCACAGAGAGGTAGGTAGGTACTCACTTGTTCACCACAGAGAGGTAGGTAGGTACTCACTTGGCACTGTTCACCACACAGAGGTAGGTACTCACTTGTTCACCACACAGAGGTAGGTACCCTCTTGTTCACCACAGAGAGGTAGGTAGGTACTCACTTGGCACTGTTCACCACACAGAGGTAGGTACTCACTTGTTCACCACACAGAGGTAGGTACTCACTTGTTCACCACAGAGAGGTAGGTAGGTACTCACTTGGCACTGTTCACCACACAGAGGTAGATACTCACTTGTTCACCACAGAGAGGTAGGTAGGTACTCACTTGGCACTGTTCACCACACAGAGGTAGGTACTCACTTGTTCACCACACAGAGGTAGGTACTCACTTGTTCACCACAGAGAGGTAGGTAGGTACTCACTTGGCACTGTTCACCACGACACTGTGGTGTTCACTCTGCGTTAGGGTGGAGAGGTGTGCAGACATGGAGTCTTCGTACTGCAGACTCTGTATCAAGAGAGGATGATGCTCACTACTGCCGGCAATGGATTTGGGGGAGGACAGAGGCATGTGCGACATGAAACTCATTATACTCCACCTGAGGAATGAACACACAGTGAAAATAATCAGCTAAATTAACTGATAATTAGTGAAGATATAAAGAAAGTATTGTAAGAACAGTCACAGTACTCGGAGAGTGATTGTTCCGGGTACTGTAAAGTCAGTCAATGGCTGTGGCTCCGTCTTACCTGTCCAGCATTTTGGTGGTGGCTCTCTCGTACCTCTCCACCACGTGGGGGAGGTTAGCGTCATCATCACAGGCTGACCCCCATCCCAACACTCTGGCCAGATCATTGCCGGTACCTAGGGGCAGTATCCCCACTTGACACTGATTCTGAAACAAAAACCACAACATTTAGTAACTAATAAAGAGTGGGAAATAGTCTTTAGTGATCTATTAGAAAGAGTTGAGGACCGTACGCACGCAGGTTTTTTTAAGTCTTTCCAGCAGACTTTTTGCTGGGCTCCTCCTACTTTTTCAACGAGAATATTAGAAAAGACGATATAATAACGGTTTATTTCAGTTGGTATCCATGATACCTGCAGGTAAATAAAACAATAAATGACAAATATTTTTTAAAAGCAAAATGGTTTTTAACCAAAATAAAATCACGTAATTTATTGATATTTTAAACTAAACAGCTTTTTATTTTCGATGATATTTAATATTATTTACTATGAGAATTGCTGTTTTCTATAATATATCCGAATACCATTGTGAGACATTAACAAATTATAAATTCTATTTCAAAATGAGAACAGAGAATAAAATGAAAGACACTCCAAAATTAGAAGGAAAGTTTTACTGGAGGAAACATTTAAATATTTCCATTCTAAATTGCGATTGATGAACATCAGTAAACAGAATATTAGATTGAGTAATCAAATGAATAAAAGACTAACAACTCAATCTACTGAAAGAGAATATTATATAGCTACCTTTGAAAAGGAACAAATACACAATAGAATTCGAAACCGAAATGTCGTCCTTGACTAAATGTAATACAGGGTCCAGCAGTCTCCTTAAAAATGGAGACTGGTGAGAGTTAAGAACCGTGCTATTGATAGACTTTAAGGTGCAATGGGTGGTACTCTTAAGAAGACACTCATCATTAGATATGAAGAAGTGAAGGCGTACAGGAATAATCCAGAGAGATTTTATCATCAGTTACGCAGTGAGGATAGTAAGAAAGGAGAGAAGAGGAAGACAGTGAGTGAGAGAGATGGAGAAGAAAGACAGTGAGAGATGGATGCAGTTGAAAAAACAGTTTCATTTCTCTCTCTCGAGTACACGCTTCACGCCCATTACTCTACGCCACTCTGTCATGCTAGGAGTACACGCTTCACGCCCATTACTCTACACCACTCAGTCATGCTAGGAGTACACGCTTCACGCCCATTACTCTACACCACTCAGTCATGCTAGGAGTACACGCTTCACGTCCATTACTCTACACCACTCAGTCATGCTAGGAGTACACGCTTCACGCCCATTACTCTACACCACTCAGTCATGCTAGGAGTACACGCTTCACGTCCATTATTCTACACCACTCAGTCATGCTAGGAGTACACGATTTACGCCCATTACTCTACACCACTCAGTCATGCTAGGAGTACACGCTTCACGCCCATTACTCTACACCACTCAGTCATGCTAGGAGTACACGATTTACGCCCATTACTCTACACCACTCAGTCATGCTAGGAGTACACGCTTCACGCCCATTACTCTACACCACTCAGTCATGCTAGGAGTACACGCTTCACGCCCATTACTCTACACCACTCAGTCATGCTAGGAGTACACGCTTCACGCCCATTACTCTACACCACTCAGTCATGCTAGGAGTACACGCTTCACGCCCATTACTCTACACCACTCAGTCATGCTAGGAGTACACGCTTCACGCCCATTACTCTACACCACTCAGTCATGCTAGGAGTACACGCCCATTGCTCTACACCACTCAGTCATGCTAGGAGCGCACTACTCACCGCCATGTTCAGCTTGTCTATCTCTGACAGTACCCAACTGATGGAACCATCACCACTGCAGATCAGAATACGAAATGGATTGAAACACTTGAACAGACGCAGACTGAAACAAAAACAAAATAAAATGATTAGTATTGATTCGGAAAAAATAATATTGGACAATGCATTAAAAGGTGTGCATTGAATTTTCGTTACTGCAAGGAAAAACATTGACATTAAATACAAAATGAAATGGTAGGAATATTCAAAAGTGACTAGTAAAAGCACATCTTTCTCTGAGTGCACATTATCATAACTCGTGAAGAACCAACTGTCGAGACTACAATGACTTGTGCCTTTAGAATTCATCTCAACAATGGAGGGAATGAAATGCTGGCATTTGACTCAACAACAAACCGTACAGCTTTCACAGTTGAGAAAATACAGCCATGGCTAGGGTGCCTTCTAATAACAATGAGAGTACCACTGCCACAGTTCAAGAAGTCGTCTTTTCTACTTTCAATATAAGGGGAGTTTATCATATTATTACCCTCGCAAATTTACTGTAATCTTGTTATTCGCATAACTCATAAAGTATTCAACCAAATTGCCTGCAATTGGATAGGACGTATCCAGAAACCATTTAATTAGATATGCGCTCTACGAGTCTCCGTTCTAGTTATTATATATAATACATATTAAGTTTTAAGTAGTATGATCATAATAACAATTCAATAAGTTTTATATCAATGAAAGAGACACTTAGAATTACTTTAATTGAGTTCTTAACTATATAATAACCATAAAATGACCTAAAATTGATTTATTTCTCTCCCTGATGTTTAAAGTATTGTTGTACTCACCCCACGACAGGCCCCCCATTCATGAGGTCAAAGACTTGGGCAGGGTTGAGGAGCTGCTTGAAGCGCCTCAAGAACCTCACCCCCTGATTGTCACCACTCTTGCTGTTAACGAACACCAGCAGAGGAGAACAGGAGTCTGGTCTACGGGCCTCCCAGGACTCATCCGTTCCTGGGGGTGGAGAAGGAGGGAGCTTAGTGCTAGGATGGGAATACAAGTACTGCATGACTAGTGCTGAGATAGTAGTGTTTTGACTAGAAAGTAACTAGTGCAGGACTAGTACTAAGATCTTAGTGGTATGACTAGTGATTCCCAATACTCTGACTATATCTTTATTCCTATCCAAATTGTGTGTTGGTTCTTTTTTCTAGTCTAAAACTTTCGCCGCATCTCGAGATATGACGATAATGCCGTACTTGCATCTTTTTTAATTTGCATAACTTCAGTTCCGAGAGAGACAGCGAAGTGAGAGTTTGTTTGCTTCATTTTTTGAGGTTAGATCAAACTTAGTATGTGGTTAAAACTTATGGCCATGTTTGATACACGTTGTGGTAAATGAATAATTTTGGTAAAGGTGAACATTTCGTTCTATAAGAGCCTCTCTAATTTTAAATTATATACATTTATATAATAGTTTATTCATGAATCATTAGAATTATATATGTATGAATGGATTTGGTTTATTTCCAGACCCATAACAGCCTAAAACATTTTAATCAAGTTGCATAATGTAGCAGACTCTTTTTCTGTCTGCATTAATTACTTGGAAGATAACGGATTTTATTAGGCTTACTAATTTATTTTATAGTGAAAATGAAAGAACTTATTTTACGCTATTATTTTAATTTATTGTTTATTTATAGTCATTACAACGTAGTTATTTCTACAAATTTTATTTTGCAATAATTATCCTAAACTTTTCCAACACTAAACTTATAAAACATTCATTATATGTTGGAGAATTTTTACAGTATATTATTCACGTGTAATTCACGTTTTTTATACAGAACATTATTCGTGTGTACCAATAGTGGTACATGATGCAGGTTGAGAGGGGTAGCGTGTACCATATATGGCGCATGATGCGGCAGAGTGTTAAATCACCAGTTATTGAAGATGAAGCTTTGAAAGCTCTAAATGAAGTAGGAGAAATGTTTCAGTAGTCTCATTAACATCTTCATTCTACTTTCAAACTAAAAGTTGTTTTTGTTTTGGGAATATTTGTTTTCAGCAATCAAGCTTCTTTAGATGTATAAAAGAACTCACAGGGGTATGAACACAGCTAGCAATTTGGGAATAATTTCTAATTATCTTTGTAAAATTGCCGAAGGTTAAGCAAGTAACAATATAATATTGTTACTTGCAAAACTCATAAAGTATTCAACCAAATTGCCTGAGATTCGGTGGGACGATTAAAGGCCAAGGTCACAAAAAGGTCAAATGAACAAAAAATGAAGCGGCGAGTGCCCGTCCAGGAAATAAAAGTTTTTACGATCATACTAAAGGGATGGCTTTGGAAAAATATAAATATTATTACATTGGGAGGTTTTATTATGTTTAACACCATTTTTAAGAACGATAAAGCCATATACTGCAACCAATCGTTTTAGAGTCACCAGTCCACTTTCAGCGAATAGCGTTCAATTCATGTACAGTTATGGTAGGGCCATAGAAGATTAGGTAGGGCCCCATTCAGAGACTATTATAACCTTGACCCATGAGATTGTCTTCAGTGAGACTAACTAATTTGGTGGCACAAACTGCACAGGAAGAACTGAATGGAAGCAGTTCAATAACGCTTAGTCATCATTTCCATAGGAGATATGAAGTGCATCTCATTGTACTCCAGAGGCTGACTTTAAGGAGACTCAGTTAATGACAATGAGATCATAAGGCCTACCTTACAGACAGCAATTTAGGCCTATTGCTCAACTATCCTGAGACTGAGAGTACTTGCCTTCAATATCGCAAACGACATCAGTTGGTAAATTAATTACGCAGAGATGACAATAGTTACAATTTATGGGTTGGGAAAATGAAATAACTTTTGGAACAGGACTGGATAATCTTAATAAGCTAATTCAACAGTCAAAAGTGGATATCTTTTTTAATTTCAATGTTCATGACGGCAAACGAACGTCAGTGAACATTATCAGCTCGTTTGATAAAAAAACATGTCTGAAAGAGTTTGAGCAGGTTTTCAAAACGAATTAACATGTATTTTTTTCTATAACAGACACTCAGGTACGAAAATAATGAAGTTTCATGATTATACAAAAGTTTTTATTTTTTTTTAAAGCAGGCTGTCCTCAAAGCTATGTAGCTTTATATGCCATGAATTGTACGCTAATAATACTCATGTAATTCCATTTTTAAATGTTTTTTTTTAAGAAAAATTGTTTCAATTTAATTTGAAGTTTACTGACCTATTTCTTCAATTTAGTATCCTATTTTTTACCTATACCTTTGTGGTCATTTTGCGTGTGTTTGTGTAGTCCCTTTACCCCTCACTGAGAACTGATGACCACATCCATCACCGCAATTACCCTCGTTAGTTCAAACTTACGCAACAACGGCCACCATTTTTTTGCCGAGTTTTAGATTCAGCTTAAACGACGCTGCAAAACATCCGTTACAGGGAAGTACTTTTTTCAACCAATTAGAATAGCCATTGCCCTAAATATCACCTTTTTTAAAATAAACACAAATAAGGAGATTAGTTAAATCTAAGTTATTATGCACAATTGGGTGAAGAATATCGCAGGGATATTCCTAGACTGTATTTTTAAGCAATTACAACAATTAGTTCGAAATCCGTGATCTAATAATTAAGAAGTTGCTAATTAAATAGCAGGCAAAAATAGCTCTTACGATCCATAGGATTAATATCCCTGGCGCATTCCTAGATATTAGAGTCAAATCACCAGCCATCATTGCAATTTGTCTCTCTCGCCATATTGCAATATAACCATCAAACAGATAAATTGGCTAACACACTGATGTACTATCGCCACATGTACTATCTTAGGAAAGAGAATCTGTGATGATGTACTATCAGAGAAAAGTGTAATTGCATGTTGCTAATTTTAGAATCACAGCTTGCATATAACCTATCATTTTCAATTTGTCGTCGTGTACTCAGACCAATTTTAAAATATCCACAAACATTACAACAATTTGTAATTAGTTAAGTTCTTCTTTGGAAATAATCAATCAAAATACACTTTTTCAGACTTTATGAAGATGCATTTAAATTTAGCATATTTATTTATGGTGTTCCAACGCTTTTATATGGCATATATTTCTTGGTAAGATGATACATTTATTGCTAGATATCGAATAAGAAAAATTTGTCAGTGTTGCTGCAAAGCAACACTGTACAACTGAGTTTGGAAAATGTTATTGGTGATTGTTGCTTCAGATGCATACTAAACTGTACAGCTTATAATGGTTCGTTTCCTGAAAGCAACATTATGCCTTATAGGTTTGAAAATGATGTGCAAGATAAATTCTTAACCATTTATCCGCACTTCTAATCAAACTTGAAGAGAAAGAAAAAGAAGAACTGAATTTTACTGAATTCTCCAGTAAAACCTCAAGTGAATAATGTTTAGTCGTAGTTAGATATAACTCCGCTCATTCATTCAGCATCTTCAATCTTCTATACGAATGGCTGTTGCTAGTATAATAAAGAGAGAATCAACTCATTTCCTGTGCCGCGAAGAAGTGACAGTGCGAGAAATTTGCCTATGATAAGATAGTGTGACCTAGATACAGTGCCATGGAGGAAATTAAGGGAATGGAGAAGTTAGTTAGGTGCGTTATAGGTAAATTGCTCAAAGACAATAGCTCGAAAACAGATGCTGGAAAACAATTGCTTGAACAAACAATTGAATGAATGATAAAAACTGATGGTACCTAGTTGCCCGTTGATATGAGCCTGATAGTACAGAAGGTACACGTTGATATGAGCCTGATAGTACAGAAGGTACACGTTGATATGAGCCTGATAGTACAGAAGGTACACGTTGGTATGAGCCTGATAG